>JADDOH010024995.1:0-208143 GCA_016648135.1 Agrypnia vestita | reverse complement strand
TATATATATATATGACAAAATTCATTTATAATTTTTGCGTAATATGTTAGTATACATTTGTTATCCTGACGAAGGGGCCATGGGCTCTGAAACATGTCGAATTTTTCTCAACAAAAAAGTGGTGTTTACACTACTTTTTTGTTCCAAT
The DNA here is from genome assembly GCA_016648135.1 of Agrypnia vestita. NCBI lineage: Eukaryota > Metazoa > Arthropoda > Insecta > Trichoptera > Phryganeidae > Agrypnia > Agrypnia vestita. The sequence continues at coordinate 207,995 of JADDOH010024995.1, read as the reverse complement.
TAATGCCGATTTATCGGTAATGAATTGAAATTTATTTATATTCTATACTATATATTTCTATACTATATTTCATTACCGATAAATCGGCGTTAATTGGACAAAAAATTGGATTGCAGCGAAGAAACAAGAAAGAACGGAATGTGGTAAAAAGATAAATACAAATAAATTGAAATCAGAATAAAATCTAGTTCAATCATTTCCCATAAGCTATTGAATGTATGGAAAATAATCAAGAAAGAGACCAGAGACTCACAATAGTGGAAGTTTTCAGAAGCGATTTAACGTCATGTAAGCCGTTGCTCTTATCTTAGCTTCACTATTATCATACTATCACTATTGATGTCCAAACAGCTCTCGCCCTCACGAAATCTTCGTAGGTACACCTACTACAGTAATTTCATAAAAATACATACGTGGCGACAGTGACCACATTTGGGGGCTAATAGTCAACAATAGATGGCAAATGGTACAACGCTCAAAGCATGTAACGAGTAATGTCGGGATAAGATTGATGTTTTTCGGAAAATCGATGTCACGATCCGACATTTGTACATAGAAATTTTGAGAAGAATATCTACTATGGTATATTTATATTTTATCAAAATATATCATTTTCTATCTAAAAATGCCCGTAGCATATGTAACAATGTCCGTAACTAATGTATAGATGTCCGTCATTGACGTTTACAAGACGCTGACGAAACTAACGCTGTCAGATTGTGCTGTTTATACGCTAACACAAACATACTACTATTTAGCAATAAAATTTTATTTGTTGTGAAAGATAAATTTTAATTAGCATTTGTGAAAAACCGAAACAAAATAAGTAGAATTTCAGCAATTATAGGTTCGTATTGTAATGTGTGTTAAGGTAAAAAATAATATGTTTACATTTTAGATTGATTTCACATTTATTGGTGTGACTAGTTGATGCCTAACTAATCAATGTAAATTTAACAAAGCTGAAATGCAAACATAAAAATTCCGCCATTTTAAACGGATTGTGGCTTAGTTAATGAATAATTTGCGTGAAAATTTTTTCGAACAATGCGATAAACAAAATACCCGTGTCTGCGTTTCTGAACAAACCTTGGAATGATAAATTTGACGGTACCATTTACAGCCGCCCGATGAAGAAGACCTTCGAAAACTGGTTTTCTAGGTCACGCTCCATTTTGGCCAGACTCGAAATGAATTATGGGCACCGAGCGAAAAGCGTTAAACCGTTTTTACATCGAACGTAAAAACGTATCAAATTGACACCAAACATCCTGATTTATCCGTTGTTTGAACAATGGTGAATGGCGTCGCGTGTCCATAATCACACCGGCACGGCGCGGCGGTTCTAAATGCGGCCATTGCGGGGAAGCCGTGCCCGCCTGGGCCGAGGGCCGCAGCTGGGCGGGGTTGGAAACGGCGAAATTAAAATGGATGATGTATTTTTAAGGCATTCTGGCCGCCGTTTGTGAATTCCCAGTCAGTTTTATTCTTCAAACAAAAAACTTGAAAAATGTTTCTAAATAAGTTTCTAAATAATTGTCATTCCGCGATGAATTAATTGGTCGTGATGTAAATGGGTAAGAATTTCGGAGATGAACATTTGTTTAAACAAATCGGATTAGTCGGTTGCAAAATCGTCATTTTTTTTTTACAATCATCTTCGAGGAGAGAACGCCGCACGATGTCGATGCTTGGAAAGTTTATTCGGGAGTATTTTTTGCAAATATCATCACCATCGCCATCTTAAACTTATTGTTTTTTTGGTTTACAGCATGCATTCGCACATATTTTTTATTCCTTTTCGCATATTTTTCTTCTTATCAATAATTGTTTCTGATTCTAGGCAGATCCCGTAGGAGAACAGCGGGCATGCTTGCGACATTCTCATATTCTATTTTTCCTATTTTTGCTTATTAGTCTTCTACGCACATTCTTATTCAACTGTCAGTGACACCGCTGCCAGGTTAAATATTGTCCCAAAGGGGAACGAGGGTAAATCTATTAAATTCTAATATCATATTTAGTTGATTCCTATTTGAAAATGGAATAACAGATGTATGATTTACAAAAGACTAAATATTACATGCCTTAACATTTGTGTATTCTTAAAAATTATTGTGGTAAAATTAGTACAGCAATGGCGGTGCAATGAAATGTTCACGCTTCGTATCCCGGTGGTTTTTCATTATGATTAATTATTTCGCAAAAGGTAGATTCATCGTCGCCCTTTTCGTCCCCTTATTCTGTGAGATTCAGGGCTCTAAGCCTCTACAAGGCGCTTCCAATTCCCCTTCAATGCCCAATCTGTCTTCATGTTCCTCTGGCATTCGTAAGACGGTGTCCAAGCCGTTTTGATTGAGATCTTTCTGTATGTAGAAATAGGACTTCAATGCTGAGAGTCTTCTCACTCGTTTCAATAATGTTACTCCAGCTAATCTCCTAAGAAAACTCTTTTCAATACCTTGAATTCTTGAATGCGTTCCCTCTGTAGGAAACCGTATTTAGTGCACAGCTTTAAAATCAGTAAAGTCGGACTTGATATTAATCTCGGATTTCTTCATCGTCGCATTACGGGAGGGTAGATTAAAATCAAGAATTGAAATAGTCACCGCGTATGAATTTTTTATTGCTCCAGGGTCAAAGCTACATCACGAATTAAATACGATTTAAATACATACTTACTTATAAAATAATAATAAAGCTACCGAGGTGTGCTGAAATTCTTTTCCCAAAATATGAAGGTTTAAGTTCAGATACTTAAGTAAGATAGACATTTAGACATGGAGTCAGTATTGGTTTAGAACTCCAGATTTTTATGTACTTGTAAATCCTTAAATAAAAATCATCTCCACTTAAACAATATAATCTTAATAAACAGAAAAAAATATGTACAACTGAAAAACTGTAATTAGGCCTGCGAAAATAAAATAAAATGAAGATATAATTTTATTGTCCAAATGTAGTATTAATATTTCTATAAATCCTATCCCGTGCAAAAGTCAATGATCTCAAAATCACGAACTGCGAGTTAATCATTGATATCTCCAAATCACCATCACTATGAGTGATTGAATATCTGTAAATATCATGATGGTGTCAATAGATTTGTGGTGCTTGATCGAAAATTTTCTCAAAGTATGTAACATTTATTTGTTTGTGCTTTGTTTTATTTTTAATTAAATTTTAAATTATTTATTCACAACCAGGAATCTCCGAGTGAAGTTTAATTATTGAATAGTATAATTTAATGTATACTGTTTGGATGTTAATTTTTTTAAAAATTTTTCGTGTTGTGATATTATTGTAAATATATAAAAACGATGATCACAGTCAGTTTAAAATCACTGATATCATCGAATACTAATCATATACACACACCAGTGAGTAAAGAGTAGCAAATTGATTAAAATAACGAAAGCCATTTTTTGAATCTTACTCTTGAATTTAATCCTTTCTCGATCAATTATTTATTCATTATGACAACTAAGTACTTGCAATGTTTACATGTAGAAATACATTTGAAAAAGTGCCAAAGAAGAATTAGGTGTAAAAGAAATATATAGACATGATAAAAAATTGAAGACCGTATGTTGAAAGCGTTTACTAATATTGTATAATATGAGGTGTATTTTACCTTCATTGTAGATGACCTTTATATCTCCCGATTCTTGGCGAGCCGACTTTATTCTGTGTGGTTGATCGTCTGAAAATGTGGACATAATATTTGCTTAAAAACTTTTAAATATTTTGCCTCTGTTATGTTCGTTAGGAGCGCGAGTGGAAATTTTGTAATGTTTTTTGTGCCACTTCATTTGATAAATATTGTATTATATTTTGTCAAATGCCTGCCATCTGAAGGGTTTCTTAAATTAAACATTTTATTGAGAAAGGTTAAAGTTTTTGTCTTTTTTTATATTTATTTTATAATTAACGGATTGTGATCAGATCATTAATTACTACAAAGAAATATTAAAATACAATATAAAGATAATAGGAATGTTATAATTGACAATTTTTGTGATTCAAAAGATAAAAACATTAACAAAACAGTTGGGATAGTAAAATGTTGTAAATTAAACTTTTTGTGGTTGAAAAGTTAGAAACACTGTTGGAAAGTGAAATGTTACAATTTGATAATTGAGAAGAATAAACAAGATATTCAATTTACCGTACAGATACAAAACGTATCGGTTTAACGATGTGGTGGTGCTCGGCGCACGAAAACAAACAGCGCGAATTATGAACACAATCCCTTCCCGTTCCATTAAGGACTAAAAACAACATCTATCTAGACCTCTTTTCATTTAAAAAAGATAATCGTATTAGTATGTGTAAGCCGCGCGTACGAGGCACATTGTTTCGTTTATACCCGTAAACACCAACACAACGAAACACTGTGCGTCGTACGCATGGCTTACACTCACGAGTACACATACTAACTCGATTGTATTTCTTAAATGGAAAGACCTATACCATTAGGTATTGATAACATTTGAATATGATAATATTATGAATAATTAAAAAATAAAGGTAATTTGCATTGGTAGGAATCTATCATATCTTCTGGAACAAAACACGCTAGTATTGTATTTGACCATAAGTAAATTTTCGGAAAAAAGTCAATTCGAATCGGAAAGAACAATGGCCAAGTTTTACAAAAATTACTATAATTTTTTTCAATTAATAATAAATAAAGGATCTAGTGTTACCGAGTCATAAAACTGAGATAATATGCCTAACGTCGCTGTATATATAATAAATCCTATATGCCGTTTAGTATATTCTGAGATGAACCAATCAATTTGTCAATTTTTCATATAAATAATGGAGATATACTAAAAAAATCATTGCCTTTCATCTGGAAAGCCTGTCTAGTAATTATTTAAAATATTTTTTGTAAATCTAGTCTGTGCAATTATTTTTTAAAACAGTTTTATTCGTTTATCTCAGAATGTACTAAAACGTCACAAGGAATAATTATATGTACAGCGACGATAATATGATATTATATCATCTGTGGAGAGCAGAATCAGAATTAGAATTGATATATAATAAGATAAATAAGTTCGGTTGGATTTTCTAGGTTATTTATTATTCTTTAAGGTTATATTTTCTATGCTATTAATGTTCAATGCGACCATGAAAATCTGAGAACTTATCAAAGGTATAAACATGAATTTTTAAATGTGTTGTAAAAGTACGACTATTTCGAGCGCGACGAAATGCTTCACGCAAACAAATCAAAAAGCCATTGTAAAAGCATTAAGGCTTCATTATATTTACGTACGTTAATAGTAATTAAGTTTTTATCACTTACCGATAGTTTCTCTACTCGACATGAACACCGAAATATTTTTTCTTGCTTGAATAAGTGGATTATTTTATTTATATTTGAAATGCACGAACTGCATGATTTTACCGACTCGTGTGTCTTATTTCCAACTAGCCGTACACTCGAGAAAAATCGCGGAACATAATTAAAGTATTATTTATTTATTTATATATAATAAAAGACTTTCAAACGTCGAACGTAGGAGGCGTAAATTAAAGGTTTGCGTCTTACTTAGCTAAGCTTACTTACTTACTCTTACAATGTAGTATATAATATAGTATATATAAGGGTGGTCTGATGACATAGTCCAGCAAGCAGGAAGAACCTGGATGCGAAGGGGGAGAAACAGAGATGAGTGGAGGAAAATGTAAGAGGCCTACATCCAGTAGTGGAGGGAAAAGGCTAAGGAAGAAGAAGAAGAAGAAGAAGAAGATATTTTTGACGGGCCGTGAAGAAGCGGTGGTGGCCTTGTCGGTTATTTGCCGCATTGCCGTCCGCGCGTCCATGGTTCGAGTGTTTCTCCAGCCGTGTAATTTCGTTTTTTAGCCCTGAAGTCCAGGAAGTTACGGAGTTATGGGACAGAATGGCAAAGTAGTTATTATATTTAGTTGAGATCTGATTTATGTTAATTTAATCATTTTATATTTTGATTTTTTTATTTGAGCGGTTAACATAATATGACAGGGCTCGGAATGGACCAGAACGCCGCTCGTGAGATTCGTGCTAATATTGGTGTGCGGTAATGGTATACTTTCAAGTAAATTTCCTGTTCGTCATTTTATATTAAATAATTATTGAATATGATTTTAAATAAAATCATATTTTACTATCATCACTAAATCCGTGTTTTGTAATGCAATGAAATAATAAGCTATTACGAACACCCAAGTACTTCCATACCTGCTTCCCCATAAAAAGTATAATATCGTCTCTACGAGACATTTATAATATATCTTAATAAGATATTAATAAATTAGAGGTTAACTTTAATTACAATTCATTAATCAATCATTTTACAATGATTAAAATATGTCAATCGATTGGCCTATCATATAATATGCATAAACGAGTACAATATTTATTTCGTAGTGAACCTAAGTGTAATAGACCTGAGTAATGAATGAAAGAGACAGAGAGAGAGAATGTTTATATAAGGACGCGCGCCATTTGGGTGTCGAGACTCGACCGCCATTGGTCATTGTTATATTTGGCGTATCATTGTAACGCGAGATCTATTGTTACCGCAATGAAAGATCCAGAAGAAACTAAGCGTGTTTAACTAAAGCCCCAAATATTACACTAAGTATGGTTAGGTACCCTTTTTAATAAAAAATAAGAGTAATAATATTTTCTACCGTGCTGGTTTCGAACCCTGAAAATAAAATAATATTATTTTAATATCAAAATGCTCCAGGATTATAACCCCTACGCGCAACTCCGTGTGTTCGTTTTATGTCGCTGTATGAAGGATGAACATTATGACCAAGAAAATGATGTAATTAATGTCGCATTCCTTAGAAATCGTTAAAATTAACAATAGGCCAACGTGCAATTAGAATTCATTAAATTAATTTTTGATATGAAAACTTCGAATTTCGATGTATGGGGATAGAATATAAATGTGAATACATAACACAAATAAATGTATAGGATCAGACATATCCATTATTCCAAAACTCCTGGAAAATATAAAAAATTAGGGAGATAAGTGACATCAAAATTGGAATTTTTTTCAATATATATCTTGTGTAAAACTTTGGAAAATCAATAAAAAAACTTATATAGAATATTGTAAATTCATTCACATTATCACAAGTCATATAATATGATTAAAACTTTGTTTTTGGTTCAAAAATTCTGCCCAAATTTCTTCAAGGTCATCTTTTAGTAGAACATTTTCAAGTCGTATTCTTGAACTATATCTATAATGTCGGCTTGGCGCGCTACCACAGTTGAATGTATATTTTTTAAATCTAGTAATAGAAATTTAATTTTTAAATTTAAATTTATTAATTGTATACATTAATTTTATTTATTTTTAGTTTAAATCAGGAATATTTTCCATCAATTTATAAAACCACCATAATAACGCCAATTTATAAAGCTGGAGACACCACGGATATCTCTAATTACCGACCAATATCCTGTTGTATCAAATGTCTCAAATTTTTTTGAAAAAATCGTTAAAAAACAAATTTTAAAATTTATCTCTCATAAAAAAATACTAAATGACCACCAATTTGGATTTCGCGAGCATATGGGTACACAGGGTGCTATGGCTGAATTAACAAAAATAATATACTCGTCACTAGATGAAGGTAACAAATGTCTAGATATATTTATAGACCTACGCAGAGCGTTTGACAGTAGCTCGCATAATAAATTAATAAATAAACTAAATAAGATTTGGATTATAGGTAAAGTAAAAACTTGGATAGAAAGTTACCTAAAAGAACGGAATCAATCTGTAAAATTAGAAAATACATTAAGTTCAAATAAAACATCAAAATTTGGTATACCGCAAGGTACTGTACTGGGACCTTTAGTATTTATTATCTATGTAAATTATATGTTAAATTTACTTATTGACGGTCTTGATTGATTTTATCTTATGCTGATGATACTGATCTAGTTTTTGACAGTAGTTATTGGAATAATGTTATAGCTGCAGCAAATTGGAGTACCTATAAATATTGTAAAACAATGGTTCGATGAACATTTATTATCATACTGATATTATTTTTGCTTAAAATTTTTCATTATTTTTCTCTTCACTATGTTCATTTTAATTTTAATTACTTATTTTTTTACTTTTGTCTCATATAATTGTACTATGATTCGCATATTAGTTGCTGTTTTTCTTCTTCTTATATATAGGTGCGTAGTATGTACTTAATGTTTAATATATTTATAATATATAATGATACTCCTCTCCTACTCACAAGTTAAGAACTCATGAAGAAGATAAAATACCTTGTGTTAAAACTGTCACTATCTTATTGTAAAAAAATATAAAAAAATGTATCTACCTATTAAATAAAAAATATATTTAAAAAATTAGTTCAATATTAAAAAAAAAACTTTAGTAAATGATATTGAAGCAATCAGGTAATTATGGCTATCGATATGGTGCAATTAAAGAGAGATTTGATACAATTTTTTTCTTTTTTTTTAATGCGTTAAATTTGTGGTTGGACATAATTATTAATTAATTAAATATCGATCAGTTGGAGTAACTCAACGTCTGCCGGTTTCGTACCACTGTATCTTCGTCAGGACGAACGCATACTAACTATTCATTACTAGCAGGAAAGCAATACTGCTAGGCCCTGCGGGCGGCTATTGTGGCTGCTTCGCGGCCAATGATGGCCGCTCCGCGGCCAGCGATAGCCGCTGCGCGGCCAATTGTGTTTGCTGTGCAGCAAACACAATTGTTTACCTATGCCTACGTCAGCCGCTTCGCGGCCAATTGTATCTGGCAAACATCCATTTTTGTTATTGTGGCCGCTTCGCGGCCCAATGTGTTTGCTGTGCAGCAAACACAATTGTTTACCTATGCCTACGTCAGCCGCTTCGCGGTCAATTGTATCTGGTAAATTTCCACTTTTAATTACGGGTAGTTTAGATATAATTAAGACAATGTATTTATTCAAAATTTCTAACCGATTAATAAGTCAGAGCGGAATAAACCATAGTTCGATAGGTAGGTACCTACTCCCTTCTCTTCTCGCAGTGTTGATTACTTTTATACAACATTATAAAAAAGTAATCTTTGTTTAATTTGGTTTGTTACATAAAAAAATTAATATAATAAATTAATGTTCAAAACCAAAAATGTAATTAAAATTTCAACAAAAAAAATATTCTCGACCGTAAAAAAAATTCGATCCTGCCAGGATTCGAACCCGGCATCTTCCGATCCGCAGTCAGACGTGTTATCCACCGCGCCACAACTCAATGGGCACCAAGCCAAAATTATTGTATACAAATAAAAATCATCATCCAAATGCAGAAACGTACGACATTGGTTAGGGTAATTAATATATAGATGTACTTATTCTAGCAAACAAATCTTTTTTATTTTTTATTGATCTGTTTGCTAGAATAAGTAATGCATAGTAAGTATGCGTCCGTCTTGACGAAGATACAGTGGTATCGACATAGACGGTAGACGTAGAGTTACTTCAAGAGGTCAATATAAAGTTATTTAATTAATTAATAAGACACAGATTTCACTATTTTTTTATTTGAAACAATAGACTTGACCTTATTGTGCTGTTCTTCTTACCCATATAATAATATAAATGTTTGCTTGATAATGAATAATTGTAGGCTAGATACCGCTTACTTTGTTGCGCCATTCAAAGATAAGGGCAAACAGGCCTAATACAATCGCTTGTAACTATGCAGGTACTCAATATATCGATGTACCAGATTAAAATATTTTGTTTCACCCAACTGCAATATGCGATACGATGTACTACAAACAATTTCTCAATACGACATAATCGATTTATTATAATGACTTAAGTTGTTTACATTATTCTATGGGCTTATTATATACGGGGTTATCCTGAACGGAGCGCTCATCTAGTAGACCGGGAGCTGGGTGGACTTGAGTGTGCATAATATGCAGCAAGTAAATCGCTTGAGTACACGTAAAAATAAATTACTATAAAGAAGTTATGGACGTTACACGAAGTTACGACGGACGGACAGACAGACGGACGGACGGACAGAGAGACAACGAAATTATTATAACTGGGATATCGAATATTTACTTGCGAAAATCTTCAACTGCTGTAGTGCGTCGATCTCTTAGGGTTAATTACATACATCGCGACACACTTTAATAGAAGATCTGAAGTAGGTAGTCGTTGGTACAGTCGGCCTTCCTCATACTCTCCATGGATAGAGGGATGGATGGATGGATGGACAACCACCACCACAGCTTACTCTCCAAAGATCCGTGGCCGACCGCATAACCGTCCTCAAAGCCATTCAAAATTGGAATAGGTGTAACCGGCAAAATAAAATAAAACTGAACCGAACCGCCAAAATAAAGGAGCGAAGACTTAAAATAAATGAAGAAAAGTAATCTTGCTCCCATCACCCATCACCTTTTCAATTCAACAATAACAATAGTAACAATAAAATACATTTATAATTTACTCTTCATTATTTATGAAATTTATAGTAAAAAATGCAGTAAAAACTGACTTTTACGATTTTATTGCCAGACCAGAGTTGTTCAGTTGTTCAACTTTGACTTTTCTTTTAACATTTCGTAACTTCGGAACAATAAGGTATCATCTGACATTTTGGTCAAAATGGACTATTTTACATCAAAATTCTGACAGTAATTTTCTCTTTGAAACTGTGTCAATCAGACATCCCAGTAAGAAATTATAAGAAAAAAAATTAATTATTCTTTCACTTAATGGCACCATATCAGTCATGACATGATTAATTTAGCAGCACGTGGAACTTTCAAAGACAACCATGATTTGACCACTCTGCAATATTTTATTACATCGACATTTTGTCATTCGGAACCTTTCATTTTTCGACGGGTCATATTCCTGTCATTATCCAAGTGGAAACATTGGCAAACGACACTATTCTCTGAACTAGGTCACATGAAGCGTATTCGATTTGTGGGACGTATTCTCAACTGCCTCAGACTTGCAAGTAAAAATAAAACTCGTTGTCGAAAATGCTTTATTACTTCGTGACTGAGCTTGAAATAATCGGTTCCCTTTCTACCTATTGCCGTTCTTTATACTAATAAATACGTTTTTATGGTGATTGAAAATGTGCACAAGAAACGCGTGCATCGAAAATCGAGCAATATAATCTTGGAGCTTTCTAATCCACGTATTATGTCTTAGCCATACGAACTACACTAGTGGCCAGGGGCGTGCAGTCAGAATATTGCAGCATGAGTTGCAGGTAGACACATATTTTGGAAAAAATTATATATTTAACTAATAGAATATTAATATATATTGTAATCTGGATAATTTGGTAATAGGAATATTACAAGATTAAAAATTAATTCATTTTATTTTAAAACTATGTTTTAACCTAAAATCATGCTTCAATGTTCTGACTGCACGGGCCTGCTAGTTTATTAATTATTGATACTTGAATTGATTATACTTGATTTTTTAATTTTTTTTTATTTATTTATTATTCTTTTATTTTTTAATAAACAGACTGTTGACAAGTCATTAATGACCCTAATAGATGGTCCACAGTGACATTAGAGTACAAAGTGTGAACATTTTGAATAGAACATAATTACACGAAACACTTTTTACGATAAATTAATAATAAATAATGACTAAATGATAAAATAAATTGTAAATAATATTCGGACTAACGCAAATTTTTGCAAGATTGTTGCAAAAAAATATTTTTCTCGTATGCCGAAGTACTCTCTTACACCTTTTGTTTATTTATTACCTGATTAGTAGTAAGCATGATTTAAAATACTAAAAAGGGTGAAATTTAAAAAAAAAATCGATTTCAAGCGAAGTACTACTACCAATTTCGGTTAACTTCCTTTTTGATCGATTCGAATCAATCTCAGGACGCGCGGGATCGTTGCATGCTCCAATCAGGTTAGAGTTAGCAGCCGTTACTGCTAGTAGGTATCGTAATATTTTTAGGCAGTCATTGTCTTTGGTAGAATAGAAACGTTTAACGTGTAAAATAGTAGAATATTTTGAGTTTGTTCAAATCTTTCAGAACAGTACTGGATTTCATGTCACAGAGACATTATTAATCAACCATACGAGCCAACCATACGATAGGTCATACGTCCTATGTACACCAAAAAGATTTCAATACTTTCTACTAAAAAAAAATCTTCTTCAAATGTATAAATTTATTTTTTGGTAACATAATTATAATTAATATAAATTAACTTTGTTTAAACCACTTATTTATTGAAAAAAATCAACATGTTTCAAAGCCAATGGCTTCTTCATCCTTCTTTATCAACATGTTTCAAGCCATTGGCTTTGAAACATGTTGATTTTTTTCAATAAATAAGTGGTTTAAACAAAGTTAATTTATATTAATTAAAAAAAAAACTACTTTTCCTACTTTCCCATAAAAAACTATGTGAGACATCTATAATATACATTAATTGTAAAATAGTACATTGGGAATCTGGATATTTTTTGGCAACAATCGAAACAACTCAAAGAGAAAGAAAATTGTTCCACAATTTATGCCACTAAGATAATATTGGACAAAATTTGAGTAACCTTTATTAAATGTATGTTAATACATAGGCACCTGCGTATAATACAATATAATACACAGGGCTCCAGCTTGTAGATTGACCTTTACCGCGATGTTTGAACTATTGCTGAACAGTATGATCCGAAAGTGTTTACATTACAAAATAATTGATAATTTTATTAATTTGTCTAAATAAAAAATAAATATCTACATACGTATTATCATGTATACAAAAATGGATTCTAAATACAATATACAGGGTTATTTGGAAAACATTAATACCCTCACGGGACTATATTCCTACCTTGATTATGAGTCGAAAATGTTCAAGCAACCATGACCTAATATATCAATAGTTATGGAGAAATCCGACATCAAAGTTTGAATTTTTATTTCAATATTACTGACTTATTTTTCGTATATCAAATATGAAAAATTCATTCCCTTTAATACAGATCGAATGAAATAATAAAAACTTTCGAATTCGAATTGGAATTTCTGCAGAGTTTTTATCATTTTATTTAACTTATATTCAAACGAAACTATGAACATTTTCGACTCACAATCAAGGCAGGAATATAGCCCTACGAGGTTATTATTGTTTTCCAAATAACTCTGTATATTTATTTGGTTTTTAAAAAAAAATTGAGAGTAAAATTAATAAAAAAATTAATTTTTGGTCGAACCGAGTTTTTGGTCAATAGAACGGCTTAAATGCCATAATCGATTGAGTCGCTGATATCAATAGTGGGCTATGTTCACATTTAAAAAAGAAACTTAATGTTTTGGTCTTTATTTTTTCACAATATATAGGTAGTTTTTTTCAAATATAAAATTAATATACGTATATATATATATAAGTTGGTTTTGTTACATAGCCCACTATTAGATCTGCGCTAGATCTGTAACAAGCAGTGCCGGATTTCTTCATTGCCAGCTTAAAAGAAACCCAAATCGTTTGCTTTTTACTCCCTTTATATTAACTCGTGGCGTCTGCTTGTCTTCTTGTCTGACGAAAAAACTTTGGATCCATTTTAAACCCCTTTCCCGTGATCCAATCGAGCTAAAACTTTGCAAGCAGACTCATCAAGCGACGATCAAGAAGATCTGTTAAATTTTCGTTAAAAAAATTAATAAATTTTTGGATTTTTCAAATTTTGTATGGTTTTTTCATACAACTTATTAAGTTACTTACTATAAGACTTACTATATACTACCAGACGCGAAACCTGATTATAGTATAATTTTGGATTTTTGGAAATTTTTATTACTCCCTTTCGTAGCGTCGCCCGACCGAAGCCCAACGCATAGGTTAAGCGAAAAAAAATATTTCAACTAGTAAATGAGAAAGGGAGTATAATAAAAACTTGGTTTTTATGGGTTACTTTTTTTACTCCCTTTCTTTTAACTCGTAGCGTCTGCTTGCTTGCTTGCCTGACGAAAAAACTTTGGATAGATTTTTAACCCCTTTTTCCGTGATCAAATCGAGCTGAAACTTTGCAGGCAGAGTTGTGTTGAAGATAAAAATGATCTAACAAATTTTCGTTTTAAAAATTAATATTTATAGTATTATTTTGGTTTTTTAGAAATTTTAATGGTTTTTTCAAATCGGAATCATTCTATATGAGTAATTAGCCCGACGCGTGTATACACACGAAACCTGATTCAAAGCGAAAGGGAGTATTGTAAAAACTTGTTTTTTTTTTTGGTTAGTTTTTTAAGAAACGAGGAGTACAGATTATTTCAAAATACATTTAGATATTATTTAATGTATAGAAATATTATATATACATTATTTAATATTCGAGTTACTTTACGGTGAGATACATCGAAATTTTAATTTTCTCACTTCAATTTTATTTTTTCTGACGGCAATTATATTTTTGACGTTTGATTTTCAGGTTAGTACGTACATTTTTTTTTAAATGTGTCAAGTTGAAAGCATGGCGACAGGTCACCTATATTATGATTGCTTCAAAAACGCAGTATGCAGTGCGTGGTTTTGCAATTACCAATTTTACAAAATAACCAAATCGTATAAAAAGCAACAGGCAATGGGCAATAGCTAATCGTAGACCCTAATAGCCGCGCAACGGCCACTATCGGTCGCGCAGCGGCAAGTACAGCTGATAGCCAATTGCAGACACCAATGGCCGCATAGCTGACACAAATGGCCGCGCAGCGGCCAACTGCGTCCACTTACGGCCACCCAGCGGCCAGCACAGCTGATAGTCAATTGCAGACAACAATGGCCGTATAGCGGGCGCTCAGGCGCGTGCAGTGTAAACGTATATTTTGGAAAAAAATAGAAATCAAATATTTGTACTATATATTTTTATGATATATCAAAATATGAATACTATGATAACAATTGTGATAGAAATATTACGAAACATATGTTGTAGTATGTTTTTTTTCCAAATAATTAATTGGTTACGTAAAAGTCATGCTGCGATGTTCCCACTGCACGCCTTTGCAGGGACTAATGGCCGTGCAGCAACCAGTATAGCCGCCCGCAGGGCCTAGCAGCAATCAATTGGCGTTTTTTCGTAAATGTGGGTATTTATTATATATATTCAAGAACACATTCATATTTGTGAAGTTGTAATTTTTCAGACATAGTTCTGTGAAATATTTAATAACCAAATTAATTAATCAATTAGAAAGACATACTGAAAAATCTAATTCACGAAAAAATATTAGGTTACTACTGAGATTCGAACCCAGGTCACCTCCTTTCCGGGGCCGGTGCTCTGACCACTAAGCTATAGCAACCCTCTATGTTTTCGTGAATATATTATTCATTTATATCAGAATGTATATGATAGACTATATTTTTTAGGACGAAAACTTAGAAAAAACCTTTGTTCGTATATAAAAGTAATCAATTGAACATTATTTACAATAATTTTAAAAAATAAGCTTTAATTGACAGGTCGCGGGCAAAAAATTCGTTTTCAGTGTCTGAATATGAATTTTTACCGAATATTTATATGTACGCAGTATATGTTTTCTTACGAGTATAAAGCTAGTATTATGATGATAAAACTGTACTAAAATAATTTATAAATGTTTAATATTAATAAAGTTATAATTTTTTTAAATTGCAACGCTTTTTATTCATATAAAGAGATGATTTTAAACAAAATATTGTATTTACTCCCGCACTTTGAGTCTTCAACCACTATTTTAAAGTTTTTTCTTATTAAAAAGAAGCTAATTACTATTTAAAAATAAAAATTCCAAAGTACGAAATATGTTAACAAATGACGCAGTTTTAAAATCAGGAAAACCGCTTCACCGCACAATAGTAAACAACACAAGAAATAAAATGCGACATGAAATTCATATTTGTGTGGAAATACAATTAAAACTAAAGAATATGCATCATAAGAAAATGAGGTGAAGACAAAGCCAAGTGTATGAAATGAAAATGAGCAAAACAAAATTGCACCGTAGAGACAGTTAAACAAAATACAATACATAGTCGCTCTCCTGAGGGAAAAATAAAAATAAAATTCTCCACAAACGAACAGAAAACAGTTTAACAGGTATTTATAGATGCGTATAGCATTTATATGCTGGACTAATAAATATGTTATATACGTATGTATATGTTTAGCTCGGGAATGTTCATTGTTGGCATTCGGAGAACGCATAACACGCATAACATAACATCCAAACCGAACAGTTGAAAGCAAATATATGTTCCTACAGTATTAATTTATAGTGTCAGTTTCGTGAACTACATTAATAATGCAAAATAAATTCATTATTTCGTAAAGGTTTGATGTGAATTTATTAGGTGTTGTCACCAAGGAGGTGATTTTTATATTTTTAAATATAATGTTTATTCAGCGGGTGTCCCAGTAAAATTTGTTAGAAATAGCGCATTTAGAAACTTTAGTAGTTTTTTTTTATATACTCTCACATTCTGTTTGCGTTTTCTTTCCACCTTTACCGGTACCAGATCGATCGACTCAAAAACCTTTTTGAAATCAGGCACCGAGTACTGATTGCATTACTTCTGATGTATCAAATGAGCGATTTACCATTTTTGTTATTGTCCTAATATGTATACTGTAGTGATGCGACGTGCAGTCAGTATTTTGAAGAAAGCTATACTTATTTAGAATTGCTAAGAAATAAAATATCTAGGTTTTTCGTAGTATTTATATCACGATTATTATCATATTGTAACGACATGCTAAAAATAATTACGCACTTCTATTACCTGTTACAACACTATCAAAAATCGAGAACGCCTAGGGTGACCTACAGCCTTTGGGAAACGTCTAGGATACGGAAAACGAGCAACACCTAGAAAAGTCTGGAAGCTACGAGAATCTTTTCCTAAACACTAGAATAATCGAGAAAGTACGAAAGTATTAGCTTTCGGATATAAATACAGACGCGCCGTGGCAGTTCATTTCGAGTCGTGTGGCCAGCCGTGCGATAATCCAAGCGATAAAAAAGTGAATAATCGAGCGAAGTACTTACCTAATTGGCGAAAGAAATGAGCGATTAATACGTGAGAATTGGATGGAATGTTGCAGGGAATGTTATATACGTGTAGCCTAGCGATAAATAAAGTATTCATAAACGAGTGATATAATGCGAAAAAGTGTAATTTAAAGAATAGCGTTAAGTTTAATTCGTTTTAAGTGACTGTGTACATTGAATAGTTAATTTATAATAATAATAATAAATCGCTAATAAATTTCCAGCGTTTTCATTCATCCCTCCCGCAGCCACGACACGTGACAATATTATTCAGATTTTAAAATACACACATATAAAAATAGTCTGCCAGATTATATTAGGTCCTTACATATGAAATTGGCGTTTAGTATGGTAGGAACATAAAGCCGATTTTTTTTTATTATAATATATTTATTTAATCAAAGTATGTACCATTGCTATCTATGCACTTTTGCCATCTCATAGGTAGTTCATCGATCCCTTTACTAAAAAAACCATTCGGACGGGAATCAATAAAATCTTTGAAGGCGGTTTGGACAGCCCCATCGGAGTTGAATTTTTCCTTTGCAAGAAGTTATCCAAATTTCGAAAAAAATGGTAATCTGTTGGGGCAAGGTCCGGAGAGTACGGTGGATGTCTTAGACATTCCAATTGAAGCTCCTCTAATTTGGTAGCCGTCTGTTGTGCAGTGTGTGGTCTAGCGTTATCATGAAGCAGCAGTGGCCTAGAGCGATTAACCAGCCTCGGTTGTTTAGCAGCTAGCTTTTCCATCATGGTTTGCAGTTGCTGACAATAGACATCTGCCGTAATCGTCTGGCCAGATTTAAGAAAGCTGTAGTGAACGACACCAGCACTAGTCCACCAAACGCTCACAAGTAACTTTTTTGGAGTCAATTTTCGCTTGGGGCATGGTTTGGCTGGTTCGGCAGGGTTCAGCCATTGCGATGAGCGCTTCCGATTATCGTACAGGATCCACTTTTCATCACAGGTAATGATTCGATTTAAAATCCCTTCATTATTGTGCCGGTTGAGTAATGCAACGCAGCAGTCACCGCGCGTTTGTTGATTTGCTTCACTCAATTCGTGAGGTACCCACCTTTCAAGCTTTTTCACCTTACCAATTTGCTTCAAGTGGATTAAAACAGTTTTATCACTAACACCGTAGCCTGCAGCTAACTCGGATGTGGTTTGCGATGGATCTGCTTCCACAATAGCCTTCATCTTCATTATCAACTTTGGTCTCCGGCCGTCCACGGGGCTTGTTCTGCAGGTCGAAATTTCCAGAACGAAAACGATGGAACCAAAAACGCACTGTGTTTTCTTTTGCGGCACCGTCGCCATACACATCATTAATCCTTCGAGCCGTTTCTGCAGCACTGGTGCCACGGTGGAACTCGTACTCGTAAATAACGCGATATTTCAAGTTTTTCATTTTGTAAACTGAGTGACGCAAAGAAAAAAACAATTGAGGAAAAAACAAATGAATTATAATTTTCAAAACACAAATACATGAGTAAATAGCTGTATAAATTTGGATTTGGAATTCCTAACGAAAGAGAAGATATTTGAGATCAAATTTGCCAGTACGGCAAAACGCCAATTTCATATGTAAGGACCTAATATTAGTATTAAATATCTTTTTTTTTCCAAAATACACGTTTAGATACGTGCAACTTATGCTTCAATGTACTGACTGCACGCGCCTGGTGTAGCATCGTCACATCATAGAGATCTAAGCACACAATGCGTGTCGCGTCTAAAATCTTACTATTTTCAAATTAAATTAAACGCTTGTGCTACAAAAATACGACTAACTTGGAGGTGTCCTGGAGTGGAGCTCGAATCATCGACCACTAACTAGATCACTAGGCGAGAGTCATAACCACTACACTAACAAGTTTCAATATCATGGTTGATTCGTTCGTTCGAAGAGTTGTACTTCAGCTGCTTTTAAGTATTCCGGATACAGAACTCTTGAAGATACGGAGGCGCCATGTTGTGTCGCCTTGTACATTAAGCAACACTATTTGAATAGTGGAATTCAAATATAGTGCATAGTGGTTGGGTATTTTTTTTCACGATATGCTGAAGTTTAAAATACGTTGTTGGCAAAGCTTGAAGATGGATCCAACTCCAAAACGACAACTGAAGGAGACATGAAGATACATCAATAAAAAAAAATCAGCGACACGAAAATCTAAGAGCTTGTTAAACGTGTAGGTATAAGCTTTTGTAATCATATTAAAGTAATAGGATTATGACCCCCGAGTCGCGTATCGTCTTTCCATAATATTTTATTGTTTGTGTACCAGTTTTCTTAATGCTTTATAAGCTCATCGGCCATTGAGACCCTGCTGTTGTACCCAAGCCTTTCAAGTATCTATATTCCTTTAATCAATTATTATACTCTGCTCTATGTCAAACAACCAACCGTGGCAAACAATTCGAGTAAATTTTTCTGCCAGGCTTGAATTTACCACAGAGCTAAAGGGACTGCAGCCCAGTTTGTCCCATTTTGGTAAGAGCTTCAGTTTTTTTTTGGGTCATAATTCTAGGATTGGTCTGCACTAAGCACTCAATCTCTCCACTCTTCTCTGTCGCCTGTCAACCTCTTCATTACTTGGTAGGTGCTACAGCGCACATCTCCGATAACCTGGTCCACGTAGCTTGATCTTGGGCGGCCTCTATGATTATTGCCTTCAATATTTCCCTCAACTATGGTAAAAAGCAGACCTGGGTGCCTTATATTATGGCCTCAATTATGCAAACAAAAAAGCCATAATAATCACATATATATATATTTTTAAAATCGTTATTATGTTTTTTGGGCCTCCCATTAAACCGGCCCAGTAGGCATTCTGCACTGTATTTAGAACTAGCTGTTCGTACCCGGCGTTGCACGGGTTAAGGATTAAGTTGAAAATAAATTTGTGGGGGAAACAAAGGTTTGATTCGAACGGTATAGATTTGCATCGAAAATATGTCAGGGGGAGGGGAAGAGGTATGAGAATGGGGGGGAAATATCACCTATGTTACTCGCCGAGTCCTAAAGAATAAGTTACCAAATTTTGAATCCGGTCGGTCAAACGGTACAGATTTGCATCGAAAATATGTCAGGGGGAGGGGAAGGGGTATGAGAATAGGGCGGAAATGTTACCTATGTTACCCGCCGGGTTTCAAAGCATAAGTATGCAAAATTTGAATCTAATCGGACAAACGGTGTGGATTTGTATAGAGAACAGACAGACAGACAGACATTGAGTTTTATAGGTACAGATGCTCAACTTCACGTTCGTTATATACTTGACCGTTCATGGTCTTATCACTACCTTCTTTCTATTTACTCATTGTCATTCGTTGGCATTCGCACATGTAGATACATAAATTAAGTTTAATAAGGTTTCATGACGTTCCGCTCGATAACTTCACATTTTGAATAACGTAGTACACAAAACTATGTATTTATTTTCTTTAATGTAAAGAGTGTTAGGTGCTTTGTATTCAGATTTTTAAAATATATTTTTTAAAGTTTATTACGTTACACTAAGATTAAGAAGCTAAAATAATAATTTCAAATTTGTCACTAAAATAAATTAGGAAAACTATAATTGTTTAAGAATCTTATATGGACACACACATATCGACGGTTCCCACGTACTGTTGAATCTGCAAAAATTCCATTTTCGTTTTGGTATCTTGAACCATCCGATTTACTTTATATTTTCGGATAATGTTGAAAAAAAAATTACTTAATATACCTATGTTTTATTTGAAATGGTAGTTTAATTTTTTTTCAACATTGTCTAAAAATATAGACTAAATTGTATGATTTAAGATAGTAAACCGAAAAAATAATTTTTACAGATTCGACAGTATACGTAGGGACCGTTCATATAAATATATGAAGCCCAATTTCGACGGTTCCTACGTATACTATTTTTGTCGAATCTGCAAAAATTCTTTTTTCGTTTTTGGTACTATCTTAAATTATCTAATTTACTCTATATTTTCGGACAATGTAAAAAATTGAATATTCATTTCAAACAAAGGTAAAACTAAACATTTTTTAAACATTATCCAAAAATATATAGTATATCAGATGGTTTAAGATATTAAAACGAAAAACGAATTTTTGCAGATTCGACATCAGACGTCGATTTTATTTATAACTAGCTGTTCATACCCGGCGTTGCACGGGTTAACGAATAAGTGTAAAATAAATTTGTGAAGGTAAACAAAGTTTCGATTCGAACGGTATAGATTTGCATCTAAAATATGTCAGGGGGAGGGTAAAAGGTAAAAGGGGAGGGAGGAAATGTCACTTTTGTTACCCGCCAGGTCCTAACGAATAAGTTTCCAAATTTTTAGTCCGATCGGTCGAACGGTACAGATTTGCACTGAAAATATATCAGGGGGAAGGGGTGGGGTAAAATAACAGGGAGTTTTTAAATTTTGAGTCCGATCGTTCAAACTGTACAGATTTGCATCGAAAGTATGTCGGGGGGAGGGGAAGGGGTATGAGAATAGGGGGAAATGTTGCCTGTGTTACCGGCCGGGTTCTAAAGCATAAGTATGCAAAATTTGAATCGAGTCGGACAAACTGTGTGGGTTTGTAAAGAGAACAGACAGACAGACATTGAGTTTTATAGGTATAGATTTGTGTAGCAAAATATTGTATTTTTGATTATCCCGAGGGCCTCATTTTTCGTCTTGCCTGGAGCTCTTAAATCCGGTTCTGTCCATTTCGAGGATATTCACCTAACAACCAAAAACAATAGAAAAGCAAATCGAGAGGTGGTTTCAAGGTGGAGCTTTTCGTCGAACTCGGGTCACCGGTCAGCGCGAGCGTCCTCGCCTCTCGTATTCAGGGGCGGCCGCCGCCGTGACGCGGTGCATGGCGGGCGCAGCACGTTCAGCGCGAGAATACTTGATTTTGTTCCGAGTCGTGTCCAAGCAGACTAAAGCCATGTATTCACTAGGGGACAAATTGTCCCTCAACAGCACGCGTGGCACAGAGCCTACGTGACGTTGCAACGTCGTGCACTGTTTCGCGACGGCGCGCACAACATAGCGCGGCATTTCTACGTGCCGTGGCAACGTTGCCATGCGCACGGTACCCGAGCGTACTCACTGCAACATTCCGCGGAGCGTCAGTACCACGTCGTATGTTTACAAGTGAATACGCATGCGCTGTATCTGTCAAGATGACAGTGTGGGGAAACGAAATTGTTCTTGAACTCATCGAGCTGTATCGATCGAAGATCGCATAGAATGTCCGTCCTTCTTTTTCTTTGCAGTAAAGAATTTCGCATTCTCCTCTTTTTTCTCCTCTTACGTTTCGATAAACTCATTAATATAAACAGATACGCAGTTGACATCATAACCTCCTAGGGCCACATTTCCGTGACGTGGAAAACAATAATTATTTGCAAAAAGGACCTTGTTTTTAATAATATTCAATTTACTACAGTAAAACCTCGTTAATTTGAAATTGCGACCCAAAAAAACATTTCGAATTGCGCGGAACCCCGTTTTCGCCAAATGAGATACCGCAGCTGTCATCCATAACTTCATCGGATGACATTTCCGCGACAAGATATGCGAGTCCCGGTGTGTACACGTCAAATGATCGCGTCATTGTCCCCGAAACATGAGCGTAGATGTTGATGCGACATGCCGAGTGGAATGTTTCGCGATTTGTCCCCTAGTGAATACATGGCTTAATCGACGGTCACGGTCGCGAGTTCACGGGTCTGCCGCGCGCCGCACGCACCGGACCCGGCGGAATTAGTTGGATAACGGTAAAACAGGTACCTAGAATGCCCACCACTGCCGCAGACGCATACAGAAATTTCATTGCAATATAACCACTAACCATATTGCGCACACTCGAAATCAACACGGCGCAGCAGCGGCGTGTGAGTACATTTGGTGATATGTGGGGCAAAGAAGTGAAGGCACCAATATCAAAAAAAATTTAATGCAGTCATCGCGGATTAGGTACTTATTTATAATGTACTGAATGAAACATAACCTATAAATTTATAGGAACGGATAGATGCATACAATTAGAATTCAATAAATTGTAAATTAGTAATCCTCGGTGACTGCGTTCAATTTTTTTGGATATTGCTGCCTTTACTTTTATGCCCACATATCGAACTTTGTTTTAAACTAGCAATCCATACCAGGTGTTGCACGGTTTAAAGATTTACTATAAAATAAGTTTGTGGGGTAAGGATCCATTATTTTGCAAAGTCTCTAAATAATAAAAAAAATTCCATTTAATTCAGGCATGAGGTGGACGGGATGTCCAGGAGAGTTGCGTGGAGCGACTATATTTTCTTCAGGGTTCTAAAATGCTAGAAAGAGATGTTTGGTTCGCTCTGTAAGATTGTTCACGAGTAAGGATGTATTTTATTTTTGAAAAACAACAAATAGATAATACTTACAATAATCAATATTGTGTTTGGCAGCAAGAAAAAAATTGTAAACAAAAATTATCCGTCTTCTTCACTTAGATGTTTCCATAATATTTCTCAAAGGCCAAAGAACTTGAAGTAATAAGGATGACTTATTACAAAGAAAGAAAAAATATTGCAAAAACAAAAAATGATTCGATTTCTGTGTCAAGAATAACAAAAGAAAAAAATTAAAATGAATCGAAAGGTACAGTGAAAGCAATTTTAAAAGCAGACAAACTAATCAATTATCCTAATTTCGAATGTCCGTCTGCCGGTTCGTAACTCGCCAGAATTAGGTTGGAATTACAACAACAACACTGATGATGACAATCCGCTAAAATATTAGCCATTGCTTCTGAATGATTAACTATGTCATTTTTTGATATACCATTAAAGGCCCTCAAAACAGGATTAATGATCATTAAATTCGGTGAAAAACGTAAACTTTGTTATCTCTACGCGAGATTAATTTTATATTTTACTACTCGAGTTTCGAGAGTATCAGAATCTCACCCCGACAGATGATAGATACCCTCGAAATTCGAGTGGTAAAATATAAAATTATAATTAAACTCGCGTACATATAACATTATTTATAAATAATCTCTATAACTAAACGCCAAGTCCATCAATAATATAAGATTAATGATATATGGAACGGCCGATAATATCCGAAATACACTTTATTTTGATTTTTAAAAGAGAGGAAGTAAAATAACAAAATAACAGATACCCCAAGGAAGTTGACAGTAAGAAGGCGCTTATAGCGAGTCCCGAAGCACGAGCACAAACTAACGTAAGCACAAACAACTTTTACAAAAGTCAACAGGATCAAGACCCAAGGGAAGATCGGGATGCACATGTCAAGACAGCCCTGAAGAGATAGACAAGTGCCAGGCAGATTAGACCACAACGTCTAGGGATGCATGGCGCGCTGTAGTGACTGGGGTAACGAACTTTCGAGTCTCACGAGGTTCTTATAATCTATACCTTTAATACTCGATGTCTACCCATCTGTCTGTCTGTTCTCTATACAAATCTGCACTTTTTGACCGATTTATATATTTTTTTTACTCGGCGGATAACAAAGGCCAAATTTTCTACTTGGACTTCCCATCCATCCCAGCCTAGATTAAATGGAAACATTGTTTAGAGGCTTTGCAAAACAACGGAACCTTTATTCCCCCCCCCCCCCCACAAACTTATTTTTAACTAAATCATTAACCCGGGCAACGCCGGGTACGAACAGCTAATATTAGTATATATATCTAAAAGGAGTTTAACTTGAAATAATTTTCAGGCGTATTCTAGTGTAATATTAATGATTCGGAAGAATATCATGCAAGTACATACGTATAAAAAGGATAGTACTTTAAAAACTTCACATCAAAAATGTAGATATCTCATACCAACGGTGACATTTGTACTAGTTTATGAGAATTACGAATATTCAAACTACAGAGGGCGGTAATAAAAATACAACTCACAAATAAATGGAACAAGGTGTTCAAAGTTAAGATATGTACAACTTCCAAAAATTTGATAGATGTGGTAATCTTTCATGGGTGGAATTAGTGAACGTTTATTTATTTAGTTTATTTATTCTAAATTATTTATTACATAGAAAAGGTAACTTGACTAGACTAACGTTGTACATTGTGTAAAGCGATCACTTAAGCCAGCCGTACGATGTGTCATAAGCAATATGAAAACCCAAAAAAGATTTCCATACCTACTTCTACATATAAAAATGGCTTCGTCTCTATGAGACATCTATAATAATCTTGATTAATGATGTCCCCTGGAGATAAAATCCAGTATTGTGTTCTTGAAAAATTTTAACGTATTCGAAATATTTAGAATAATACATATTACATTTACTTTTTTTACGTCAGTTACGTTTAGGTCAGATACTTTTTCTTTTTTTAAGTGCGTTGATTTTTTGTAAAGCACAAATAAAATATATTTGATTTTAATCATATCAATAATTTAAATTTCAGGATAATGCATCCGTCCCGACAAATGTACATAAAGTGGTATCGGAGCCAGTCGACATTAAAAATAATCTACGTGGTTTATACAAAATTTGTTAGTTTTTTTTAATAAACAAATAAAATAGATTATTTATATATATGGGGTATAAAAGCAGAGGCAGCAATATCATTTATAATGTAGGTACTGAATTAGAGATTGTAGAGGAAATGTGATTTTGGAAGGGATAGATACATAAAATCTAGAATTCAATACATTTTAAATTAGCAATCCTCGGTGACTGAAGGAATCAAAACATTTCTTTATTTTTTGGATATTGCTGCCTTTGCTTTTATATCCACATGCAATTTCGTAATAACCAGAAAGTAAAATGATTTATTTTTAGCCAAGTATCAAGTAGGGATGGGTCGTCGACGTATTTACCGTCGACGAAACGAGACCGTCCACGTCCATCCATCGACGAGACGATCAACTAGTTGAATTCGTCAACTAGTTGACGCGTCAACTTCGTTACGCGGATGTCGCGGACGTTCTATCTAAACATCGGGACGATGGTCAACTGTCTACGGTTCAACGCGACGCTTCTCGGCGGCTTAACCGTTGGCTATTTTTATGACGTTAATTTTTAAAATTTAAAGAAGTTCGTAGGAATATAGTTTCGGGGAAAGTAAAACCGCTACTTGTGCTTATATGTAAAAATAAATATTCTATTATTTATTTGTTTACGCACATTATAGACTTTTACATATTGTTTTATATACTTCATTCTATATATAATAAAGAAAGAAGTAGGTGTACACAACAATATCAGGTGTAAGCAGTAAAATATTAGTTCAATAAAAAATAAAATAATTAAACAGAATTGTTTTATTTTATACAGCGTAAAATTGAGAATTCACCGAATCGTCGCACGTGACATCACAAAAAATCAATCAAAAAATAAATCAATTAAAAAATAATAGATAATAGCTTATTAAGCCTATCTCGCCCTACGCATGTATTCAAATTTCAAATCTCTAGTCATAGCTCGTGTACTATGGCATCTGGCATACAAGTCGACAGCGAGAGATGAGAGAGAAATAAACGGAGACGTTTTGTCTTGCTCTCGCTCGTTGCTTTGCATTGCGTTAATCTCGAATCGTCCACCGACCACGGCGTCCGCTGTCCACCGTCTACGAATTCAACTAGTCCATGCGATAAACGTAAACGGTCGACGCGTCGATGCAACGTCAACGGTTGATTTCAACTAGTCCGTCCATTCAACGCCCATCCCTAGTATCAAGCGCAACGTACCCATTCAAAAAAGCTAGGCTTATTGAATCATACACTCATTCCTGTTCCATAACCAGATTATATATTCCCGAGCCACAAGCGTCTCTGCTACGGAATGGAATTTATTGTGGCTATCGGAGAGGGATTCGAACCTTAGGCATTTTTGTAGCCAGAATATTGTTGCTTGTTTTTATAGCATGGCATTCGTTTAAAGTCGGTCGTATTCCGAAATAACCAATATTGTATCTTGACAGTTGTGAATTGTAACACCGCCAATTTTGAAGTTTAAAGTTTGACAGGTTTGAAATTAATGAATTCAATCAATTAGAAAGCACATTACTCATAATTGTGAATAACTTAACATTTGTTTCCGTTTAAGAGCTTTCTAATTCATTGTTGAATTTATTAATTTCAAACCTGTCAAACTTAAAACCTCAAAATCGGCGGCATTACAATCCAATGCAATAACTGTCAAGACAGAAATAACAATTTTGCTTATTTCAAAATACGACCGATAGTGTTTTATTAATCATGTGTCGGTAAATAGGTACTAGAAATATTTTGAATTTCTAGTCTGATCCGATTTGTGTCGTATGCTAGATTTGTTTACTGACAATGTATATAGTTTTTGTACTTAAATTTAAATTAATCTTTATAATCACTTATAAAAATTGAACCATTGAATCCTGAATTTTTGTTTCTCAAAAAATCACCGAGCTCATAAAGTTTAAGATATATTTAAAAATTGCGAATAAATTATATTTTTATTTTGCATGTAGGGGAACTGGGGGCATAACTGCATATGGAGGCAAAACAGTGTTCATACACATCTGTACGGATATTTTTTTCTAAAATGTCTACACAGACTGTGTTTACGTCGGCAAAACAGTACATGACCGTTTGAGGCTGACATTTAGTGTATATGCTGCGTAAGGGCGAAATTATTTTCGTTTTTTTCAATTTGTGTAAGAATCAACATAACCTAAAAACAAGTAATACACATGTATTTTTTCAAAAAATGTCATTTGGGGGCAAAACCACATAGAGGCAATTCAACAACCTAGAAGAAAATCACAATAAGGAAAGAGAGCAAAGACTAGTTCGCCACACAAAACAGAATTGGAGTTTCAAATGACACAGAAAATTAAAAAAACTTAATAAAACTATGCCAAAGGCAGAACCAAAAAATGCTTTGTATATTTGTGAACGTATCACAAAATTTTCAGATAGACTAGTTTGTGATACATGCAAAAAAATGCACCACAAAGGGTGTATTCCACGAGTTCATCGACAACATATTCCTTTGGATGACGATGATTTGTTTGTCTGTCCTACGTGTTACAAAGAAGAATCTGATGGCGATTGTGACAATATAGATGCAGACCAACTTTATAATTTAATTTCCAAAAATGATATCAATAGAAACCAGTTAAAATAATGTAACAGCATAAAAATATAATAAAAAAACCATTGTGCCGCTTTGATTTTTTAATGGGTCGGTTATGCCCCACAACGGGGCACAATCGTTTTTTTCTCATTTTGTGGTTTTAAATATAAAAATATAATAAAACCTTGCTAAATTTCCATTTTAATTACTAAAACGTAAAGTTATGAATGCTGTTATCTGAATAAAATACATAAGAAAATACAGACACCTTCATTTTGATTCTAAATTTATCCGAACATTACGGGGGCAGTTATGCCCCCAGTTCCCATACGTACCTACGCCTAAAAATTAAATACTCTGAAAAAAATGCGTTCCAAGTATAATAAAATCATAATCGCACACACATCTCCCTATATTTATCATTTTGATAATAAAAAATTCCTTATCTATAATCAAGATGGTTTATAACATGATTCCCTATATATTATGTAGGTACTAACTAATAGAGTTACATTTATTTCATGTCAGAAAATTGATCACATTAATATACATATAATAGATACAATAGGTATCTATTGTTAATTAGTTTTCATTTCATTTTCATTTCATCAAACTAAATTTTTCACAACATAAACAGAAACATACCATCTTATCAACAAGTGCAACTCCTCTCGAAACTACACTAGTAAAACAGGAACCCAGCGTGTGTGTAGTACAATGTTTAGTTTAGTGAAAATTACAATAATCATGTTGCACCACAAAGTGATTGTCATGTCAATGTAATATTAGTAACTAAACTATTATATGCGTAACTTACAAACTAAACCTAATAAAAATTCTATTTCATTTCTTTTGGTATGGTCAATTGCTATTTATTTAAAAAATGACATCTTAACAATTTAATAGAAAAGTGCAAGAGGGTAAGTGTGAGGTACATATTTTATTAAAAACTTACCGTGGGATTTTCCGAGGTGGTCCCGTAGTCTATTTAGTTCCTTTGAGGCGACCCTCGATTTTCCATGAGCCTGGGCCCTTTTAGGTGACCGAGCCATTTATGGGAACCCTATTTAACTTCGTAACCTTGCAATTAATTCACTTTAAGCATGTACTGTCATGTTGTATCATTGAAATTTGTTTTTAAAAAGAACACTACTACTTGGATTAGTTTAAAGCCTAGAAACTGTCAAAAGTTAAAAAATATCGAAGTGTTTTGATAAGTGTTTACGAGCTATCGTGACACATTCAATAGATACCACGTAGGTAGGAACATCGAGTGATAAATAATTATTGGTAAACACGTTGTGCGCGGTGTACACACGTAAATAGCGTGTATTTCCTAAAGTAAATAAATGTAGGCACATCAAGAATTAAATATTGTTTTAAAGATTATAGTACCTGACAACATCAAAATTACATCACGACAAAAATGTTAATTCACTTTTATTGTTAAACTTTCAATAATCTCGCTGTTTACCGCGAACTGTCGCATGTGTAAACAAAGAACACGCTACTACCAACTATAACTTTAAAACGCAGCAGCTGTCACTTCTGGGAAAGTTCTCAGAACGGGAACGAACCACGAACGAACTTTTATTTGAATATCGAACCTGTTGCAAAAAAATCCCGGTTTTCCACGCGAACTGCAACTCCCAGAGCGACGCGTACACCACCTGGCGAGAACCACGGCACACTGAGCGACACGAGCCACTGTTTCGAACATAATACTCGCGCGGCATCAAACTCATTTTTCGATGCAATTCATCACTCGGAAACATTTAAAATTAGCTTGGTAGCGGAGCTGTCACTGTGTTTAGGGGATCGATAGTTAATTTATAGGAGAAAAGCCTTAGATAAAATTAATAAGCGTGATCAATTGATGAACTTATTATGAGAATCACTAGCGTAACATATAACTTACAAAATAGGTCCTTATTTGCCTAACTACCTATCTAATTGATTGTAGATTGGGATTTTAAAAGGAAAACTTGAATTATTTAACTGTAATTTCGGATATTTTATACGCACCGTATGTATTACCGAGAAGCGAATCGCGACGTTTCGTTGAATACTTATCCAACGTCATCAGGGGGACGACCTTTACCCGCGGAGGTGGGGGTCGGACACTTGAATTATTATTATATCCTTCAAAACAAAAATTGCAAATATTATTACGCAAACAAATTAAAATCTTTTAACTATTAAATTTTATGTGAAACTTTGTGGAAATTCATTTTTAAAATTTGTTAAATACACAGAAATATGAATTGAAAAACACTGTTTTATTTCACAGCATATTTTATTTTGAGTTAAAACGTTTTCGAGAGACGACCCCTCATCATCAATAACTTATTTCAACTAAAATTTAAAACAAGAGACAGTGATTACGGGGATATGGTGTGTTGTTTGAGCGGGGGTAGGGGGCGTGGTGAGAATGGATAGAGTAGGGAGGTAATGGGTGGTATTTGAATTTAATTATATTTTTATTATTTATCTTATTTATATAGATTTCTTTGTTTTCTGAAATGTACATTTTTCGTCTTTTATTAAAAGTATGTAATAGTGTTAAATTATTGTTTAATGAATGATCCTCCATTTTGACATGTTCTGCAATTTAATGGGAGATTCAGAGGTTGTCTTTCGAAAACGTTTTAACTCAAAATAAAATATTCAGTGGAATAAAACAGTGTTTTCAATTCATATTTAACATATCTATTAAAATCATTAATCTCTACTAATATTTTATCGACTACCTACTTATCCTCAGCACGTGCTGGAACGAAAGTTCCGTTCCGCAGGGTACCTACCAGACATGTCATGTCAATATTACATATCACGAAAATAAGGATGAGTCGGGTTGACAGACGTCTGCAACAGTTACGGTTGTATATTGTCGAATTTCCTAAGGCAGCGATGTCCTCCCATTGGTTCGCAATGGTTCTTGGGAACCGGTTGTTAAAATTGGCAACTTCAAGTTAATCTGTCTAAACCTTAAATAAAATAAAAATTAAAAACATTTTTCACGTTGTGTTATTCAAAATGTTGTATCGCAGATACATAAAAAATTGATAATTCAGAGTTATTATATTTAAGCGAAAAGCATTAATTTTTACGAAAATGGATTATTTAATTCGTGGTAAACGCAAAATTCTATGCTTTTTCTTAACTACGTATTTCTCTTACTCCTGATGCAACCGGGCGGCCACTAGTTTTCGCCCTGAATTTTTGTTTCTCAAAAAATCTCTTTATGTTTAAAATTCCACATATTTATTGTCATTTGTAAACTAAAAATTAAATAAATTTAAACATATTTTACACATTTTTTGTAAATATATCTGCATTAATATGTATAGTACCTATATGTATATTGTTTTTTGAATAAATCATTACTCATCGACCGGCGTAACAAATGAAAATTCCTATGCATTAAAATGTATACAATATTGTTGCATTACAAAGAAATGTTAATGACTGCACGTGCATATATGATACCCAAGTTCCAATAGTTTTCCATATACTAATTTCCCATATTGGTATATGTTATGCATAGCCAATAAAACTATATAACAGCATACAAAATACAAATATGGAAAATAATCGGTCCTTTGTGTGGCTCTTCAGAACAAGACTCGCCGTCGAAAAAAATACGTAGCTCATATTTTCACTGAGGCTGCACAGGATAATCGTAACATCGTACCTACGTCAAAAGAGCAGTTTGCTAAGCGTTTGTGCCAATGTGCCGCCGTGTCTATACGAGGTGTGTTTAAATAATATCGAATCTTTATTATTTCCACCCCAATAAATGAATCATGGAAGGTATCCTCTAGGTGGAGATGTGTAGGGGACATTCATGAGCATGTATGAATTTTTTCCCGCCTGCAGAAAGCGTCAGTCGCTAGCAGTCAGCCTCTGATTGATGAAGTAAAGTTGGTACCCGTCGGATTGTTAATTGTTGTGAATTTTTATTATTTTTTTATTTATTTCTTAAGTTAGTTAATATTACATTGTATATTAACTAGTATTTAACATTTTATATTCTTAAATCTATTACTTATATACAATCCATAATAACCTACATATTTACATTTACATCTAATCTAATCTATGGTACAATCTATAATTAATAATAAATCTTATGCTGTACAATTCTATACTATTTTTACAGTAGGTAATTATAGCATTTGTTTTTAAATATATTCATCTTATTTATATTCTTCATGCTTTCTGTCATCTCATCGTATGTTTTTATACTTCTGTACATTAGACAATTCTGTGTATATACTTTTTACTTATATGGTAATCTTATTCTGTTCCTGTTTCTGGTGTTATATGTGGTTATATGCATGTACATCACTATTTGCAGTAATTTTATTCAAAAAATATTTTGGCATTTTGTTATTGAAAATATTGTGTAAAAATAATAATTTGTTGAAAATAAATATGAGAACGTTATAAATAAGTATTTTTTTAATTTCCATCCAATTGCGTGCTTTTTTCATTTCTTCAATTCTGGTGTATTTACTTTTTTTAACATGATTCTCATTGCCCTGTTTTGCATCACTTGTAGTTTCTTGACGTTTCCTTCATTGTCAGATACAAGACTGTCGCACAATAGTTGATGTGAGGAAATATTATAGTTTTATATATTAACTCTGCACTATTTTTATTCAATTTTTTCTCAATCTTCCAAGAAAATTTTTTTTTTTGATATTTTTTTTTAGAACATATTCAAAATTTGCTGCCAAAGTTAATTTAGAATCTAAAATTACACCTAAATATTTTATTTCTTACATCTTTTCAATGAGATCACCGTCGATATTTACATTTTTCAATATATTTGGTGTTTTTTTGCCTATTTCCATATATTTTGTTTTGCTAACATTTAATTTAAGTTTATTTATTTTTAACCAGACTGATATTCTACTTAAGTCTTCGTTCAGATTATCCATTGCGTCTGTATAATCCTCGCCTGATATGTAGATTAATGTTTCATCCGCGAATAATCTTATTTTGCAGTGTTTAATTATTTGAGTAATGTCATTGATATATATAATAAATAATATAGGTCCTAATACTGATCCTTGAGGAATTCCCAGTTCATTTTCTATTGGCTCGGATATTGAGTTACCTATTTTTGTTATTTTTTTTCTTTCATTAAGATATTCTTTGAATAGGTTGAGAGCGATACTTGAAATTCCAATATTTTCTAATTTTTGTATTAGTATTTTCCTGTCTATTGTTTCAAATGCTCGTTTGAAGTCTAAAAATACCGCTAATATATATTTATTTACATCCATTTCGTTTTTCCATGTGTCTATTACTATATTTATCGCCGATTCGCACGAGTTATTGTTCCTGAATCCAGATTGTTATTCGCATAGCAAATTATTCGTTTCCAAGTATTCAACTAATTGTTTTTTTATTACAATTTCTAGTACTTGTTCGTATTTTGGTAACATGTTTATTGATCTGAATTCTTCGTATTTTTATTTTATTTTTAACTTTAGGAATAGGGAGGAATAGGAAGGACTTGAGCTTATTGAGCAATATTGTATTAAATTTTGCCAAAAAATTGGGGATAGGTACTCTCACGGATAAAGGAGTGGTACAACCGCTTTTTAGATGGCCGCATATCCGTGGACAGCGAACTAGGTCCCGGTAGATCCTCAAACCGAAACAATAATGTGACTGACCAAGAACGGACTTCACGCAGGATTGTCGTAGCACTGTCCAAGAACTTGTGAACGAGATGAGGGTAATAGGTGCGTTTAATTTTGACCGGGGATTTAAGCCTAAAGAGTGTCCGAAAATTCATACCGAAGCTGCAAACGATGGGGCAGAAGCAACTCCGTTTGGAAATTATATGGGACATGCTGGACATGCAACCAGTGTGACCCCGCCTTCCTGAATACCGTGATCACTGGTGAAGAATTGTGGGTTTATTGGTTCGACCCAGAAACAAAGAGGCAAAAAAAAACACGGTAGGTCGGCATCAATGTCCAGGTCATGCTGACTGTTACCATAAGGCATAACCATTACCAAAAAGTATTACCAAGAGGTCTTTCATCGCCTTCATGGTGCTGTGTAACGCAAACGACCGAACGAGTGGGCAGCGATAAGTTGGCAGCTCCATTACGATAATGCACCCGCGCATTCTTTGTATCTGATTCAGGCTTTCTTGGCCAACGCAGCATTCACCTGGTTTGTCAGAATCCCTGCTTTCCCGTCAAGGCCCCGTGTGATTTTTAGCTATTCCCCAAGTTGAAAATGCCGCTGAAGTGAACCCGATTACAATCAAGTCATTGTGTGGAACGTGATGGCCCAGCAGTAGAACTATATCAAAATATGCATTCCAGAAGTGTTTCCAGCAGTGGCGGGACCCTTGGGAGAAGTAGGAATATGCATTTCCAAGAGACCTACTTTAAAGGAGATTAGAATCTTTATAGCGTGTTTGAATAAATGTGTTTCTGCTGATCAAAAGTTCGTTAGTTCTTAAACACACCTCGTTTACGTAGGGGAACTAGGGGCACGACGGAAACGCTAAGGTAAAACAATAACAATACACGGTTTTTATAATCTTAACATTATCATTTATTTATGGCATAATAGTAACTTATCAAAGTACAATTTGGCATAGTTTTTGGACAGATAATAAATCACTTAATATAATAATTAATTTATTTTCTCAAGTTGGGAAAAAACCATCTCCCTCTTGATTAGGGGTGAAATGGGGCACGAAAAAATGGAGCAGAGAAGGACTTATTTATTTTCACATAAATATTCAAATCGAAGGATATTAAGCCAAAATGTCTATCTTCCACATATTTTAAGTATGCTACTATCTCTTCTTCTTCTTTTTTATTGAATACTGATTTTAAAGGACCAAAAAGCACACCGATCGTTATTTCATTTTTAATACATCGCTCTAAAGTTTTCTGTGGTATACCATGCTCTGCAGCACATTCCTTTAAAACTCCTTTTTTGGTTAACACCTTTTACACTTTTGGGCAGCAATAATATAAACCTGTTCAAGGTCATAAGGAATAAGATGGCCCCATAATGCCCCCTGTAACTCATCACGTTTTGCCCCGACCTACATTTTTGTACGAAACGAAATTTAATAAAAAATATTTCTACGTTAAAGTAATTTTACATGTACCACACCAAGGTAAATATAATCAAAGGTCTCTTTTACTTACCTTTTTGTAGCGATTTGTTTCACCATCAAATAATAACTTGACGCGTAAAGAATTTTGTGAACAAAAGACACGTACACTTCCACTTACTTTCGCCATCGTACTGAAGGTCACTCAAAGTTGGCTTCCTATTGGCTTACTCGTTTCGTTGTCAAAACGTGTAGATTCTTGTATAAGTGCTTACCCCATCTTGCCTCGCGTCCCCGTCTTGCCCCTAGTTCCCTATTGGTGTAATAATTACAGGTTGCCATAGTATTCTAAGGGATGCAGTAAGGATGTAAAGAGCACCATGGTTATGAAAATTTTACTTATGAATTCCAGTTGATCTGAATTCTGAGATGTTGTGTTATTGGTATTTAATTCAAGGAAATAGAGCATATTGAGTTTTTTTTAAGATTTGGATTCTGGCACCGTAAACACATTGGACACACTAGAAGTTGAATTCTTTCCATTTAAGAAAGACTATCGAATTGGTATGTGTAAACCGTGCCTACGAGGCATATTGTTTCGTTGTGTTGGTGTTTGTACCCGTAAACACCAACACAACCAAACAATGTCCGTCGGACGCACGGCTTACACATACAAATTCGATTGTCTTTCTTAAATGGAAAGTCAAATGGAAAGACCTATACCCAGGGACAGATATATGGTGCAGGGGTATGTCTTATTGGGCATTTTATATATTACATATATCACAATATAATGTAATAATGTACCTATAAATAATATTTTATTTGAATAGCGAATAGGGTTATTACAACAACAATTTTGAAATAAAAAGTCTTGGACATTAAGATTTAAAAAGGGAAATGTGCGCCAAAAATTAATTAAATCTTAAAAAATTAATATAAAATATCGTTGTAGTTATCTAGCGGTTTATTCTACCTCTCATTCACCGAAATTCTATTGTTTTCGTATGAAAATCAAACTGAACAAGTTTTAACTGCACGCGTGAAATGTCAGTCTCCTTTGAAATATGGATGTGACATATTATTCAAAGCATATTTTTTTAAACATTTTTCGCTCTTAAGACTGGTTTAAACTCTTATATGACAATAATATAGACAATAATGTACGCGTACCTATCTATATCTACTGCGAAGAAGAGCAGTCAAATTGGAAATACTACACCAACAAAAATACTATTCTTTAATGTATGATGCATAAACTAATTAAATATACTGAAAAAAAATTATAAATAAAATATTAGTACAATTTCAAAACCTCCTTTCGAAGATAATCATTATTCAGCTGTAGGTAATTATTTTAAATTTCCCGCATTAGCAATATCTGTCGGTGAAATTAATAACTATTTTGCACACGCGGTATTTCTAGTTCTAATGGTTCCGATGTCTGCCGCCTAACTGTGCTCTACGAATGGAATATCAGGCGATGTGTTTTCTTACGGGGGGCGACTTGTCACATTTTATTCTTGAGGTTTCTTATTTAGTCATTCGGCTGTAGTGCGTTTTCATCTTCAATGTTGCTATTTTGACGACGAAAGATTCAAAATGCACTTTTATAAGGATCGATTACTGACAATTAATCAGCTAAAAAGACTCGGTGATCATAAATATTCATGCACCAGTGTAAGTGTTCTGGATTCTCTACTTCAGCCTTGGTGGACCTGGCTGGTGTCTCTAGTCCCGTTGTGGCTGGCCCCAAATTTAATAACGTCCGTAGGATTAATTGTAAATATCATAACTACTCTTATTCTTGTCTGGTGAGTAATTGTTAAGTCATCATATTTAATTATGTTTAGGCATCCTAACCATTGGATCGCAATGTTTGCTTTCGCGATCTGGGTCAGTGACTAGGTACTAGTTAGTAGAATAATTTTCTAATAATTAATAGAGCACGGAAGTCATTATTTTCTTCTGTACAAAAATCTCTGCGATTGATGTAATTTTCATTTAATGTCCATGAAAATAAAATAATTTTATGGTTATGTTTCATAAAGATATGCATACAGGAAAAATGATTTAGGTTGATGTTGTCGATTTACAAACCCATCGATATATTAATATTTTATGTAATTGGTACTTCAACATTAAGCAATTTTAAATTCTCATTGATTTATTTATTCTTATTGATTCAATCAAGACAAATGGACTATTGTATTTAGCCTGTCTACAGATGCAATACATAAAATAACTGTCAAACAGGTATACCTTTAAACAATAGTAACAATACTGTTGATTACTCTTATTTTATTATCAATGAAAAACTGAATCATAAAATATGAATATTACAAACATACTGAATTCTTAAAAATGTATAATTTATGAAAAATTCTTAATATTCTTCGATACTGCAAAGGAATTGCTTGCCCAACGTAACTTGGCGTGCGGGAATTTTGAACTAAAACCCACCCCGCCCGCAACCGGCGGTAACCCCTCACCCTGTCATTTAGTTCAATTTTGTATTTGGTCGGGAGCTGTGACATCTTGATTACCAATATACACTGAATTATTATGTCCAAAACATCCTAAACAGTCCGGGATGGTGCAAGAACAATTGCCAATGAAGTATTAAAGTTTTTCGAAGCTGAAAAAGCGAATAATGGACCGATATTACCGTCTGACAGTTTGACAGATAGAACGGCCGCCATTACTGCATGGTTTCTTTAGTGCTGCCCGACCAAATTTCTGTATTTAATACGACCCGGTCACCGGACATTCTGTACATTATGTATTGTGTAATAAATTTACACCCTGACAACTTCTGTTACGCGATAGGGACGCCCTCCCTCGCACGCCAAGTTATAGTGGTGTGTCTATAGCAACTTGTCTTTTACATTTTCCGGGGGATGGAAGTCAAGATTATGAAAACTCACAAAAGATAGTCATTCAAATAAGAAATGCTGAATGAAGAATTCGCAAATGTGAAATGTTTTACAGGTATATTAGAACCCCGATTATCCGAGGTTATGTGGACCGTGCCAACCTCGGATTATTAAGTACTTACATACTGGTTATTTTTATGCAAACTAAAAATAACATTTGAAATAGCAAGCCGATTCACATATATGTGTGTAATAATACACAGAAATATAATAGATTTTATTTCTTAAAAAAAACCACTATATTTGTCATAGTATGCTGCTATTTGAAAAATACATTCTGTTCAGATAATAAGGAAATTCATATAATCATGGTTCTACTGTATTCTTCTTCAGCATTCATCTCTCCACTGCTAGATATAGGCCTCTTCCATACCTTTACATCCTTCCTTGTTATTGCTAATTGTAGCCATTTCTTTCCCTCCACACCGGTTATGTTGTCGACCCATCTCTTTTGAGGTCTTCCGACGCCTCTTTTATTTTTCCAAGGCCTCCATTTCAGAACTCTGGGAGTCCATCTTGTAGCATCCTGCCTTGCAACATGCCCTGCCCATTGCCATTTTAGTTTCGCTATACGATCCATGATATCCACTAGTCTAGTTCTGCGCCTTATTTCATAATTTCTTATTCTATCTCTTAGATTTATTCCAACCATGGATCGTTGCGTGCGTTTGAGCTTTTCTACACTTTTCTTTGTAAGGGCCATTGTCTCCACTCCATACGTCATCACCAACAGTATGCACGATTCAAAGGCTTTTTTTTAGGCTAATTGGGATCTTTGTTCTCGTATTCTATTATATCATACATACATATATTATAAGTACGAATAGGATAAAATTGAACTATAACATTATCAATATTCTTGAGGCCAGTGCCAATATTATAGAATCTAAATAGATTCCCTGAAAATATCACCACTATCTACTATCTAATAAAACTTAATTGGGATTTTGTAAAACAGATTTAAAAAGCTATTACGTATGTTGTTAAATATGCGTGATTTGTAAAGTTAATTGTGCTAAGTCTGTGTTTTTCGATTTTATAATAAGCACAAAAATTGTTTTCATTTATAAATTTCAAAACTATGAATATCAAATTTCTGAATTGCCATGTCATTCATTATTGTGTTTAACCAAGGACCTCTCGCGTCTTCTTCTCCCTGGCTTCATACCAACTCACTTTCATTGTTGACTGTTGGGATCAGCTCTCCTCGTCCTCAGGCTATACGTTCTTCCGTCCTAGATGACATCACTCGACCCATGCCTCTGCATCTGACCATCCCTTTGCACCATGTCTTCACCTGGATGTAACTCGAGGAAGATCCATGAACCTTTTTTGTGTGTAGTTTTCTGGGATATTCTGCCGTGTACATTTGACATCTCTGACCGACGTTTCGGAACCCAACCCATCAGGGCTGATGATGGACCCTGCAATGGGATCTGAAATGTCAACAACCGAAAGGCCAGAGAGATCAGATATACACAGCAAAATATACCAGAAAACTACTCCAGAAGATTCTGAACGGCTGTAAAAACCTGAGAACATTTTTAAAATCGACAGAGACCACCTGGTTGAAAAAGTGATCAGGTGCTCTGTATCCAATATGGCCACACCATCTCAATTGCCTTTCCATCATCTTGTTATTGATGTCTGTGACACCCAAGCTTCCACGAATGCATTAACTTTTTATTGTATCTCAGACGTTGTGGTTACGGTGTAGGGAAACAAACCATCTTGGGGACTTCGCTACCACGTCTTTTATATCCCGATTTTGGTGTCGAGACGTATACAAAAATCTGTGTGAGAAGGGAGCCATCAGCATATTTACTTTCCTTTGTCTGCATGGGATTTTGCCATCTGCCAAATTCCCGAACGTGTAAAGCGTATGTTTCTGTTGACTAGCTGTATCTTACTTCATCATCATTTTCAATCCCGCTCCGTTTGCTTCTTCTGCGTGTGAAGCTCGATGTCAGCGTTCTTCGTTCACCATGTTGCCGGTGATTGATATCGGTCGACGTATTTTTCTTATGCGAATTGTCATCGTCAGTGGTGGTTATGGAACATGGGGAAACGAGTCCTTGACCCCACACTGCCAATTTAGTCTTGCTTCCTTTGACAGATTCTTATTAACTTTGTTTCCCGCAGTCACTCTCCTTTCTCAGCCTTGCCGTCTCTTACTTACTTACATACTTCCCAAATTCAAAAACTCATTCACTTGTTCTAAGCATTCATTGTTAACAATTACATCACACTTAGTCACTCTTTGGTCTCTCTCGAATACTATCACTTTCGATTTGCTGACATTCATCAGAAGTTCACTCTGCATGCATACATCGGACATCCTGGAAACCAGGCACTGCAGATCAGCTTCACTGTTAACCACTAATACTGCATTGTCTGCGTATAGTAGGCAGGATATGGTGAGTCTGTCCATTTTCGCTCCAACTTCTAGTTCCTTCAGTTCTTCCATACAATTATCCATATACAGGTTGAAAAGCCATGGTGACATTACGCATCCCTATTTGACACCTTTTGTAATATCAAACCATGATGTGAATGCCCCATTAATTCTCACGCAAGCACTACTTCCTTCGTACAGGGATGCAATTGCCTGTATGAGTTTATTCTTCACCCCGTATTCAGAAAAAACCTTCCATAACTTTCGTCTTATCACTCTGTCATACGCTTTTTGGAGATCCACAAAGGCGCAAAAAAAATTTTGGTTCTTTGCCAAAAACTTTTCCGTCATCTGGTGCAGTGAGAAAATTGGGTCCATGCATCCTCTTCCACTTGTGAACGCTCCTTGTACATCCCACACTTTTTCCTTCTTTGTCAACCTCACTCTTTCTATCAAAGTTCTCGCATACAGTTTGCCAACAGAGCTCTATAGGCTAATGGCCCGATAGCTCGCGCAGTCCATTCACGACCCTTTTCCTTTATATAAAGGCATGATAACAGCTCTTTTCCAATCCTTAGAAGTGTAGCTGCCCTCTAAACATTGGTTGAAGAGTCTATGAAGCCACGTGAGTATTACTGGACCACCACTCTTAATGTACTCGGCAGCAACATTGTCATAACCCACAGCCTTGCCATTCTTCATGTGCTTCAATGCCCTTTTGATTTCTTCCACAGTTATCTCATTCACACTGTCGTCATCATTCATACATCCATTGGATGCCTCAAAGGAATCCTCACTTACATTCCCATTACTCTCATACATTTCTTCAAAAAATTCCTTCCATCTATCTTTTATTTCATTTCCGTTCCTAGCATCTTTCCATTCTTTGACATTATAGCATTCACACTACCTCTTTTCGTGTCACTTTGAGACTTTTTGACTTCCTTCCAAAAGACCTTGATATTCTCTTGGAAGTTCTGAGTCAATTTAGGTCCCTCATCCTTCCTCAAACGCTCCTTTCTTTCTTTTACTCCGTGCTTTACTTTTCTCTTACATACATCATATAAATCCTTTGCTAGCGTATATCCATTCACATCTCTATTCTTCATTGCCAAGAGGTCACACCACGCTTTTTTCTTCTCATTTACAAGATCTCTAATCTCATCATCCCACCACGCATCTCCTTTCTTCCTTCCTTGGACGGTCACACATCCTTGGCTGACTTATACAGTCTCTCTTTAATGTGTTCCATGCACTATCAATATTGAGCTCTTCCATACCCTTCTCATTTAATCTTTCAGCGGTTTTCCTTTCATATTTTTTCCTGGTACCCTTCCCTTGCAATCTTTCGATTCTGACCGTAGTCGGGCACCTCACGTCAAGCACCACCGTCAAACACCTCACGTCAAACACCTCACATCAAGCACTCATCTCTCGCTTGCATTTCTTACAATACATGGTTGGCTTACATCTAATTTACACATAATAGTAGGCTAAATTGTTTACGACTAAACTTCACATAATAATAAATTCCCTTATACACGTAATAGTAATAAACAAACAGATTACATCCAAATTACACATAATAATAAGAGTCCAGTTCAAAGTGGTCCGAAACTCACGTCGGGCTAGGATTATAACTACATTTAAAACTATTTTTTTGTCCTTTTCACACATTGTCCTATTTCACATCGGTCCGGTGTCCCCAGTCCTTCTCAGTGCTCCGCCTGGTCCAGTCCGTCCCTTCCAATATGGTCCTGGTCCAGTCCGTCCGCTCGCTCTGCTCGGTCCATCTGTTTACCAGATGTTGCAAAGGATGCACGCAGGGTTGCTTTGGCGCTGGATTGCGTCATCCCCGAGATTGCAATTTGTTGGTCTCATTCCACATCACTTTCACAGTATTCTAAATGTATAACTATAGTACTATTTCGGTTTCTGTAAGTTTTGTTCCGGAACCTCGAAGTTTTCCACGTTTAGGCGTTCAGTAAAACGTAGTACGTATATGCACACACTGTTTATGCCTATATGTTGTGGCGCGTCACTTCTACAAGCTCATTTATAGTGTTTTTCAGATACATATAACAAGATTAAAATGATTTTTTTCTTCCATACAGTAACCACGTAAACTCTTCACATTTATACACAAAAAATATGCACTTTGCAATGGTTTGTACCAGGGTTTGAGGATATATATCCACGGATATGTATCACAATATTTATAGCTCGATTTTTATTTTTGATATATATCCAAGAAAACTTTCCGCTAATGTTAATAGATGGCGCTAGTTGTATTAAAAAAATGCTACAGGTTTTTTTTATATATCTGCGGTTGTTAGTAGATGGCGCTAGTTGTATTTTAAAAAGTGCTACGGTTATTTTTTAGTTTAATTTGTTTCATATAATCCGTTTTTTATTTCACACAAAGAAACAAAAACCCATAACACTACACTAGAAAGAGCAACTTTTATAACTTATATATAACTATTGCATATATAAGCTTTTTTCAGTATGCAATTCATTTATTTAATAAATAATAATTCCTATACAAAATAAAAATTTCCTAATTGTTTCGAGTTTGTATCAATCAACGTGTGCAAAAAAGGAGAAAAAAAAGTTTGGATATATATCCAATTTTTGATATATATCGGATATATATCAAAAAATCGGATTTTTTATTTTTAT
Source organism: Agrypnia vestita (assembly GCA_016648135.1). NCBI lineage: Eukaryota > Metazoa > Arthropoda > Insecta > Trichoptera > Phryganeidae > Agrypnia > Agrypnia vestita. The sequence goes on along the minus strand of JADDOH010024995.1, from coordinate 164,697 downwards.
TATAAAAATCGGATTTTTTCGAACCCTGGTTTGTACTATATAAACAAAATATTTTTTCCGGAGCGAGCGCGCGCACGTCTGGCCGCTCCGGACCGTCCGACAGTCCTATCGTCTTTAATAGTTTTTTCAAATTGGAATCAATACAAATGAGTAATTAGCCCGATGCGTGTACAGTAAACCCCCGTTCATCGCGACCCTGGCGAGTGCGGATTCGTTATATCACGATCTTTTTTGTCTGGACACTTGTCTGGTCTTGACATGTACCAGGAATTGTCAAAATGAATGGTGACACATTTGTGCTATCTTATTTCTCGCTCACTCTCATGCTCCACATGTACAAACATTCCATATATAAAATTACAAGCGTCAGTGAGACAAAAGAATGCCAGTACCTGGTCCCTAGTAGGGTTGAGTCAGTGCATTTGAGTTTATCCTTCAGTGTAAGCTTAGTTTCAATTTCAAATGCATCCTAATCAAAATAACTACATATTTTTATCGCTTTGTAATTTTTAAAATGCCAAAAAGACAATGTGAAGAATCAGTTAAGAAAACTCGCAATGCAGTGGCTTTAGAAAAGAAACTAAAAATTATCAAAATGATAGAAAATGGTGGAAAATTTACAGTTGCGGGAAGGGATTTTAAATTGGCCGAGTCTACAGTGCGTTCAATTGTGCAACAAAAAGACAGAATTAAAAAGGCTGGTGAGGGTGTTACTCCAATTTCAGCGACGAAAGTCTCACGAACCAGAAATTTTTTGATGACGGAAACAGAAAATTTATTAAGCAAATGGATAGAGGAGCTAAATCAAAACCACATGCCTGTTAGTACCCAAATCATAATGAATAAATCACTTAGTCTTTGGGATCATTTAAAATCTCAACATGGAGGAGAAGAAGTTTTTAAAGCAAGCAAAGGTTGGTTTGATCGGTTTAGAAAACGATCAAACTTGCATAGCTTTAAAATGATTGGCGAATCAGCTAGTGCAGATATAGAATAAGCTGAAAAATATCCAATGGAGTTCTGTGAAATTGCGGAAAGGGGAAATTATCCACCAAATTTAATGTGGATGAGATGGGACTCTATTGGAAAAGAATGCCAACACGTATGTTTATTTCCATAGACGAGAGGACTGCTTCTTTCAAACTCTTTCTGATGGTGTACAAAAGTCTTCAAAGAAAAGCACCACAATATTTGATCGACCTTTATATCCCAGACAATATCACTGGAATACGGCTCACACTGCGGTCAGCTGAATCGGAGGCACTCTGCAGGCTGGTAATACCAAGGAGACCTGGAGCCACCAAGTTTGCGGAATGTGCTTTCAGCTTTGTGGGCCCCAGCTATGTGGAATCAGCTGCCTCCAGTGCCTAAAAAGAAGAGCCTAAAAACCATTTTTTCAGGATGTCGCACCTGTAAAGCGCCCTTGAAGCGTCTCTTACGCAAAAATGGCGCTATATAAATTAACATAAACATAAATATTAAAGCGTCCAAGGATCGCCTAACGCTTCTTCTAGTTGGAAACGCATCACACAGGACTGTCATACGCTCTGGAAAATGAAGTCTCCGAATCTGTTCCCGTGCGAAAGTTATGCATTAAAACCATTTAAAAGGCCCTTTCTCTTCACAATCAATGCGTGGAATTGTTAGAAGAGAACGATAAGATTACGAGCGAGTGAGTGAGTAATGCATTACAGCCACATTTCACAGCACTCACTCGCTTGACAGTTATTGGCAAATTGTGTACAATAAACGTAGAAAGGCCAAACAAGGAAATCTAGATTCCTTTTTACAATGCGGAACAAAATGAATGAATTATTAATTATTTAACGTAAGCCATTTTGCATTATTAATATTGTTTTTTTTATTAATAACGTGTTTTTCGAATATTACAATGTTTTTTCAAAACCCTCCGTTGATCGCGAAATTTCGCTTATCGCGACCGCATCCAGAACGTATCCCCGCGATGAACGGGGGTTACCTGTATAGGCAAGAAACCTGATTCAATGAGAAAGGGAAAGAAAAAGGAGAAGAGAAAGAAAAGTAATAAAAACTAGGTTTTTATAGATTAGTTTTTTTTTTTGTATAATAAGCGGATGCCTACTTTATCTGTTTCGTTTTCACAGTTAGACCAACTTTTAAAAGTGGTTTTTTCTCCTTAATGCCTCTTTCTTAATTTTAAGTTTATGTTTGTGAAAATGCCTCCCACATTTTGTTCGGGTAAGTTCATCAGAATTTTTTACATTTTCAATCATTCAACATTTCATTTTGGATGTTAGTTGTTTAGTCTTTTTTATTTGAAATGTTAATCCATTTAATTTTTGGTGTCGTTTTTAGCTGATCTTTGGGCGATGATCGTTTTAGCATTAGTAGCTCAAGCAGCACTAAATGACCTCTCGCGTGCGTGAAATACTTCCTCCTTGTTTTTTTTTGTGTTTTCAAAATGTTGTGTTGTCATTCTTCTGCATATTTTTGAATATTTAATAATTTACAGTGTTTATGAACTGAATCTACGATTTTTTTTTATGACAAGGTTGAAGTATGCAAAATTTAAATCATTGAAGAAGGTTCATCATGTGCGACTATTTTTCCCTATTTTTCAAAATTATTTGATTTTATTTGATATACTAAACAATTTGTGAAACTGCCTTATTTGACAGTTAATTTTGTGCAAAAATATTTTGCCCTGTTCAAAGTAGTATCTGATAATGAAATCGAACTTCAAATAAAAAAAATAATAACAGATGACTAACAAAATGATAAAGTTAGTGTTATTTTCAACAATTGTAATTTTTTACAGATTAGAACCATTAATAGACTAAAGAAATTTGAGTACATTTTTATTCAGCAACTTTAGAAATTAGGACATTTAGACATTTAGACATACAGATTTAAAAAATATAAATAGGTGCAATAGCTCAAGCCAGAGGTTCCCAATTTTTTTTTTGCCACGGAACCCTAATTGATCATACTTTTCTTGGCGGAACCCTATTGATAACAAAAATGAATACCTTGTAGTTTGAAAAATTTAATGTTTGACTTGAAAAGAAAGAACAAATATAAATAAAAAATAATAATTATAAGTATTGTAAAACATTTATTCTGCAAAGAAATACAATGTAACTATGAATTTAATGTGAAGAATGAAATTTTTTCAGATTTTTTCTTATAATAGCACTAAAATTAGGCTAAATGTCTGATATGATTATATGTATTTAAATATATCACTTGTCTTAAGATCACTAATGAGTTTAGGAATACACAACTGGTTTCGACAACTGCAGATGTTGTCACTAACGGGTGATTATATAAACTAAAGCATAAGAGTAAAATTAATTATTTAAGGTACTGATAAAGGTGGGTGGAGTTATGTTTGGGGAGAGGGGGTTAGCTGGGGGTGGGGTTTGAGTTAACGGGAACAAAGTAAGGAGCGAAGAATTTTGAAATATTATGTTATTGATTAGAGTTTTATTAGAATTAAAAAAAAATTGTATTTCTAAGTTTTCGAGATTGTTCATTATTTGGCCTTGGCAGGGTGTAATAGTTTAAGTGTGCGGGAATGGAAAGAGTGATTGATGTTAATGTGCACAATTCAAATAACCTTGAAAAAACATTTTCTCTTGAAAGCCATCTCACTTCCGTGTGAAGAAGAAGTGATTGATGCTGACTTCCTATATCGGTATACCTACAGAACGGCGCGCGCGAACAACGACCGGCGGCGGCGTTAGCGCGGCGCGGTTGTGACTCTTTTTTATGAACGTTTCATTTAGCTCTCGGACGGAACGCGGAACCCTCGTGACCCTTCCACGGAACCCCGGGGTTCTGCGGACCACCTTTCGGGAAACGCTGGCTTAAGCCAATGCTTAGCACCAGATCATATCTGTCTACCACTTGATTAGAAATATGAAACAAACTTAGTTTTGAAAAATTTCATGTCGTGTGTTTTGTTCCTCAATATTTGTGTATTATTACAATATTAATTTAGTGAACATATATGATTATTCCAGGTATAGCCCTGATGCCAAAACTGAAGCTCCAAGATGGACGTATGCCCTTTGTGGGTTGGGGCTTTTTATATATCAGAGCTTGGATGCCATTGATGGCAAACAAGCCAGAAGAACGGGAACCAGTTCTCCGTTAGGAGAATTATTTGACCATGGGTGTGATTCCATTTCCACTGTGTTTGTTGCACTGTCAGCATGCACGGCAGTGCGTTTGGGACAATATCCCACGTGGATGTTTTTCCAGGTATTTTACGTTTAACGCCTGTCATTATAGCCTCTGGAACTTTAATACTATTTTTTTATTTTATAGAAGTTTACTAAAGCTTCAAATACAAATGTTCTCAATTGCCTCCATACATACAAATTGCGACAAGCAGTGTAGTGTAGAGCCTGATCCTGTTTTAAATGCCAGACTTTGGTAAATTGAGTTGTGAGCTACATAGTTTCCGATGGTGTAGTACATTTTGACTGTGTACAGTAGGACCTATTTAATTCGAAATTTAAGGTACAGGTATTTCAAAAAAATTCGAATTATTTGAACTAAAATGCATTTATTTATGGCGAGAGGGGTTAAAAATTATTTCGAATTACAGGGGTATTCGAATAATCGGGGTTAACCTACTATGGAATTAAAATTTTGGAACATGTGGGTTTTAAAAATTTCGAGTTTTGGCGAATTTCGAATTACCAGTGTTTTACTGTACATTACATCATTTTCAGGATTCTACAGAAGTGTACTTTGATATCTACACATCAATGTTTGCATTATGATTTCGTACTTTGATAAAATCATTTTATGCATAATAAAGTCTTTGATTATGTTGTATATGGATATGCTTCTGTGAGTTTTAAAAATATTAATTTTATTAATAGTTTTTAATAATAAAATAAAATTTTGTATTATTATAGTACAGTCACATCTCACTTACCAACCAATTCATTCTATACTGCTCTCACTTACGACTATTATCGTACACCTATCAATACTATTTATTACCTTTGTATGAGAACCACCAGACCCCTGCATCCCGTCGTCAGTTGGGTACAGACCCTTAATATTATAAGATAAAAATAAGTTTCATATTGTCTACCTTTAGTGTCGAGTGAGCATCCACAGAATGTTGATGATGTCGGAAAGCTCCTCACCCCTTCCTTATTATTTTTTTTTAGATAGAGATGCGAACACGGAATACATGTTACATCAAAATTCTTACTATTTTCAAACTAAGCTAAATGCTTGTGCTATGAAAATAAGACTAAGGCCCGGTTGTTTCAAGTTCGATCAAAGTAAGCGTTCTTTTAAAGCATAGATTTTTACGTTCTCCACCAATCAGACGATCCGTTTTCGTAAAAATCTATGCTTTGATCGACCGCTTACTTTGATCCAACTTGAAACAACCAGCCCTAACTTGCTAGTCTGGAGTGAGGTTCGAACCCGTGACCTTTGGATGCCTGGATGGATGGATGGATTGCCCATGTCCAGTCACTATTCACCGTGTTGATCAATCTCACACCATACAAAAATGATTAAATTTTAAATCTTTCCTTAAAATAAAATAAAGTAGTCAGGGATTCGGTTTTCAAGTTGGTGGAAGGTGAACCTAGTCACTAGTGAGGACTGGGACTTTTATAATAATGTACAAGTAAGACTGTTGTGTATATGCTCTCTTAAATGTAATATTTCATTCCATTGTCTTATATATTAGGTCCTTACCTATGAAATTGCCGTTTTCTAATGTTGGCTAGTTTGAATTTCGATATCTTGCATTTGACTTGGAATTCCACATTCAAATGAAGATCATATTAATGCTATGTATGACATTCCTTTTTCAATATTAGTTATTAATTTGTTTTCGCACCATTTTGTTTTTCCTTGATATTGCTGTGTCTACGACCACGGAAAAAATTAAAATTCACATTTTTTCCTTATGTGAGTTCCGTTATGCTACTAATGCTGCATAGACGGCGCAATATCAATGATGTGTATGGACCAGGTATTTCAAATGAACGCACTGTGTGAGACGAATTGAAAGCTAGAATGAAAGCGGATTCATCTCAAACCACGTCAGAATTAGCTACATCCTTCAACATCAGTGAAAAAAAGATAATGATTTATTTTCGTCAAATTGGAAAAATAAAGAAGTTCGCGAAGTGGGAACCATATGAACTTACTGAAGGAAAACAGCGACTCGTGTCGAGGCTTACCTTAATTTGTTGAGTCGGCACATGAATGTGGTAATTCTGAATCAGATTGTTACTTGTGATGAAAAGTGGATCCTGTATGATAATCGGAAATGTTCGTCACTATGGTTGGACCCAGGGGAAGCAGCCAAACAATTTCCCAAACGCAAATTGTCAAAAGAAACTGCTTGTGATTGTGTAGTAGACTTGTGCCAGCATAATTCATTACAGCTTCTTGAAATCTATCACATTATGTAATTACTGCAGAGTTGTACTGTCAAAAATTAAAAATGTTGACGGACAAGCTCGCTATCGTTAATTGCTCTAGTCCACGACAACGCTTGTCCACACACTTCACACAACGGACCGTCTTAAAACACAGGAGCTTTGACTTGAAACTTTTCATCACCTACCTGACTTGCCAGACCTTACACCTATCGTTTTCCAATTTTTTCGGAATTTGGATAACTTTTTACGAGGAATAAATTTCAACTACTGTGAGGAACGGTTTTAAAGAATTCATCGATTCCAGTCCCCAGGATTCCTATAGCAAAGATATCAATGAACTTCCATTAATATGCCAAAGTACATTGACAACAATGGTCAATACTTTGATTAATTTATTACATAATTTTCATTAAAACAATTGTTTTAATTTTTCTATACAAAACGGCAATTTCACACCTGATACATTTTATGGTTTTAGTTTGGTTTGTATAAAATTAATTTGGATTCTTATATTTTTTCAGTGTTTTTGCGCAATAACGCTCTTTTATTGCGCTCATTGGCAAACTTATGTTTCGGGCACCCTCAAATTTGGAAAAGTTGACGTAACAGAGGCACAGTTTGCCATCATATTGATACATGTCATATCTGCAATATTTGGATCCAGCATATGGCTAACATCGGTATGTATAATGTAGTCTTCAGTGTACCTTTCTGTTACATATTTATAAAATTTCCATTCATTTCAATGTTATAAAAATTGTTTAGTTTATTTAAAAGGGGAATAGATATAATACGTATTTTTACTCATTCAGCTGTATTCTAAAATAGGCAATATTGCTATTTCGGTTTCTTGACAGTTATTGTACAACATTGTAATGCTGTCAATTTTGTCATTTTAAGTTTGACAGGTTTGAAATTAATGAATTCAGTCAAACAACGTTCCGGACAAGAACACTTTTTTATATTTGGGGCTCAGTTGTCTTCGCTGGTGAAGAAGAGAGCGCCACCAGAAGTTACTGCGCAGCTCGTAGTCCGTGGATATGCCAGAGGTCAAATGCCGAAGTAGTGCTTATCGTATGAAAGTCTGAAGAAAAAAATCTGAAGCGAAGTCCAAGTCAGAAAGCAGGGGTCCAAAATTCCAGAAGATGCAGAAAGTCCAAAAACAAGCGAGGTCAGAGTGTAGAAATGAAAAGGCAGCGAGAAGATTGTCCGACGGCGTATACAGTACCACGCGTATTATGTAACAGGTACCCGCCTTAAGCAATGCGTCTTTATTTATACTTTTTACAAAATTGCGTAAGATTGCGTCACAGCAGATTACATAATCTAATAAAAACGCTGGATTCCAGGAAGGCGACGCGGCAAACCTAGCGGCTGCTTAGCGTAATACGTCAGCCGCAGCGACGCCGCCCAGAGAGTGGTAGACCTCATATGAATCAAATTAATTCATAAAAAATGCATTGCAGCCCTCCTGGGATTTAAATTTGTGTTATTTAACAGTACCAGACCTAGCAGATGGTAATAACACAATCGTTGGACATGCTGGGTCCTACTAAAACCAAATAAATTTGCCAGTAAAGGCTCAAATTTTCATAAATTCATAAAAAATCGTAAACAGTATTTTCAGAAGTTTTGCTATGACAGTGGTAAAGAGCGCACACAAGCGCGTGTTTTGATAGTAATTTTAGTTATGTCAGTTAATATATATTGAGTTATAGACTCTCAGGCGCGCCTACATCACTTTACATACGTAAAAATATATTCTCCTGATAGGCATTCGTGAAAGGAATGCAAATACACTACAGTTGTAGCGTTGCGCCTACGGTAGCGACTATAATCGTCGATTAAAAAATCGGCAGGCGTTATCACTATCAGGAGAAAATGCAATATTTTCTCGCAGTCTTCCGGTACTCATTTATTTCATGATGAACCATCTCTACGATGACGTTGGTTCAGACCTTCGAGCTCTCTGTAGAAGGTAACCCTATACACATTTCATACAGGAGCTCGGAATGTGGGTACCGGGCGTCCGAAATCTCCGGCCGGAAATGGGGAGCAAAAATGCTCTTTATTATGTGTCATGTAGCCCGAAGGCGGATTCAACGGCGCAAATAAAGAACCGGGTGCCGCTGCGCAGAGGGCGTTTCACAGTTTTTGTGCTGGCGTCTCTATCTCCACGGATTTCCGCTCTCACCGCCAGCACTCATGCCTTCAGGCGAAACATCGCGGAAGAATCCCTTCGACTCGGATTTCTAACTCATTCACGTACGATCGCGGCATAAGCGCCGGCGGTATGTGAGTATAAAAAAGAAAATTCCATGCGCCTGCTGGTGCGGAAAAATTATTTATTTCAGTTTTATTTTATAAATTTCCATTACATTATTTTCATGATAAAAAATAAATGCACATAACAACTTTTCATATAAGGGCGCCGAAGCGCTGCTTCACACAAGGCATTTAGCATATTATTAAGCATTTTCATAACATATACAAATTTCACACATATTTGTATTAGTACTTGTGTGGCTGAAAAATAATATCGGAGGCGGGGTGGGTCAATCACGCCGTCTATTTCATTCGTAAAAAGGGCGGCTCTATTTGTGGCCTTATGATACACTCCGATGTCATCCAGCTGGGTGATTGAAGCAGCGCGCGCGGGAGCGCAATGGCGGCTCCCCCTCCAGTCGGGGGGGCGGCCCGCTGACACTGACGCGTACCCGCCTCGTTCGGCGGAGCGGCCCCAGGGGCGGTACTCACGCCCGTCTCGGAATATTTCGTTTCGCTCTTTGTTGTCGAAAAATATTTTATTATTTTTAATGTATTCATTTTGCATGGCTTAACCCCCGTCGTTACAAACGTTAAGATATTCATAAATTGTGGACAACTTAACATTTGTTTACATTTTAAGGCTTTCTGATTGAATGCATTCATTAATTTCAAACCTCACAAACTTGAAACGACAAAATCGGCATACAATGTTATTCAGTAACCGTCAAGATACCGAAAAAGCAATATTGCTTATTTCAGAATACGGCTAATTATCAGACCCAATGATTCACACCACAGAGAATTAGAATGTTTTTGTTTTTATTTATTGATAAATAAAAATTTGTGACATGACCAATATCGAAGAGTTTATGTATGTTTATGAGTAAAACCCTGTTAATTTGAACCACGATAATTCTTAATCAGTCATAATTCAACATTTTTAAAACGGAACATCCCAAACATTAATTTCATAATTGATTAACCCCGATAATTCGAGAATATCAGTACTTGATAATTCTAAATAATTTTTAAATCCTTGCACCTATTTATTGTGACCTTATCAGGAATCGAACCTGGAACCCGTGTGTGAAGCCAGTGTTATGCCCACTGGGCTGTGAAGGCCAATATTATGTTGTGATCCCTAAAATTGGAGAATCCTGTGTATCCTTCAGTTGGCTGCCTTGATATGTGCAGTTAGTTTTAGTTTGCGCTGATTACTCATACTTCGACGTGTTGAATTTTTTTTTCACTTTTTGAAATTTCCCTTTAGTTCAATTCTTTTTTCTAATAATTCAGTATTTTTAAAATATTTGATTTTTTTGAAAGAAGTTGTTTTATTTTTATTATTTTTCGTATTTATGGTTGATTGTATTTCTAATAACTTTCCTTGTGTTGGTCTGAAACAATGCAGAATCGAAAGTTAAAATCGAGTGAAGATTGAAAAAGCTTTCCATAAATTCAAAGATAACTGCACTTTTTCAACTACGGCCATCCAAACATGAAAAATTGGAAAAAAGTTTCTGAAGAAAAAAGAGATTTGAAGCAGCAAGTGTGTCAATGTCGGGAAATATGCAAAAATACTAAAATTTTTCACAAAATTAACAGATTTTTTTCATGATCTTTTTCATTTTGTTTTTTTACAATTCTTGCAATCACATTGTGATTTCAAAGATTTTTTGGTACCTTGAATCTTGAATTGGGGTTCTGTATAAGTCAAAATGTTTTTTTTTGGGTTTCTTGAATCTCAAATTAACGAGGTTCTACTGTACTAAGCAATGCTGAAAACATCTTGTTTTATTAATAAAATAGAGTATTGGATATCATTCAGGGTCAATAGCATCATCGTCTGTCATTGGGTTTATGAACTCTTGACATATCTCATATAAAAATGAATATGGGTCTATGCAATTAGAAGAGCTGTGAAACAGGAAAAAGAGAGATGAATGTTACTCTTATATTATAGACACTCCCTGTTTTTCTCATCATATAAATACAGATAAAAATATTTTTTCAGATTATATTTTCAATCTAGTATCCTTATCCATTGCCAAAACTTTCTGGTATATATTATTAAAAATGAACTAACAATAGCCATATATGTATTCATATTTAAATGCGAGCATACATATTACTCCAAATATTAAACGAGATTTTTACAAAAATGGATCTAAAGAAAACATTTAAAAGCCAGCTTGACTTCCTAGGTGCATTTATTGTGATTTTGTAACATGACCGACTCAGCGCTTATGACTGAATAACGTGTCTCGCATAACCAATGGGACTCGAGGCCTTGGCCGCCGATTTTAATTGTATCATTGATATTGGTCGCGTGTACATTTTGAATTTATTATTCTAAATTAATTTTAATGAGGTAAAACCGAATACTCGGTATTCTGATAGCATAACCTTGATTATGTAAACAATATCATATTGAGGGAAGAGAATTAGCCAAATAATTGCGTAAGCGATTGCAAACTTACTTACCGTTGTACCAATTGTCCACGGTAGTAGGCAGAGACTTTCAGAACACTAAATTCTTCTGTCCTGTTAAACCTTTTTTATCATATTTTCTTGTTTGTCCATTGTTGAGGTTTATAATAGGACAATCTCCAATACCAGTTGACAGTCATACTAAAACTATTGCAAATATCCTAGATTTCTGTTCAATAAATATTCCTAGGTATCTTCCTACTCTGTTATTCCATATATTCAAAGTTCTTAAGCAGTCAGATTGATGAAGTTGGTAAATTAAGCTGCATTTGTATCTTAGAGCCTAACAAAGTTACTTGTATAATTTAATTTTGAAGCTAGCTGACAGTATTAAACTGTAATTAAACATTTATTAGTTAATATGCATTTTGCCCGTTTAAAAAAAAATACATTCCTCTCGAATTCCAGCATCCAGCTCCCTAATTATTTTTTTGTTTCTTCAGTGAATCTTATTTGAATGTTAACTTTTTCAAGTGGTGGTAATTTCACACTGCACCTTCATTATATTAATGCAATTAGAATACTTTGAATTAGAATTCACGTTTCATCACTATTGGATGACAACAGTAGTAATATATATGCAGATGTTCTTGGAAAGCTATACTTGTTTGGTCATTGCGATATTCGGTGTGTAACGGTAACTTGATGCGGTAATAACTCTCAAATCATTATCACGTACCGATGGAGTGTTACATCTTGAAAGGAATGTCCTCATAATCCCCATAAAAATAGTGCAACTTTGGCACATAATGTGTACGTAGGTTTAAAATGTGACAAATGTGGTGAATATTAGTAATAAGCTTTAAAGATTAAAATTATTTACTGACACATTTCTTTGACTGTGTAGTTGTATTGTGACCTTTGAGTGATTTTGTAGAAAATAATTGAACATGCCATTTTTTCTTCATTTTTTGAATTTAATTTATATTATTATATTGTTTAATTAATTCATCTTTCTATAATGGGTAAAGTTAACCCAATCCATAGAGATGCGTCACTTAATAGGTCTGATGACAGTTGTTTGCACCACTTATTCTCTATTCAACATATTCACCGTGATTCTCGGAGGAGGAGTTGGAAAGAATGGATCAACCGTGGCCGTAAGTTCACAAAGGCAACGAATCATTTAATCCAAACTAATGGGGTTATTTTGGCTGTAATTACTTAACTAGTGTTTTGGACATTTGATTCCATCATGAGGATGCGCAGAAGCAATTCTTTCTAAACCCATTTCTCAGGGTGCATGACAAACCATTTTGTTGAATCTGGTGGATATCTACTATTGTTTGCATCAATATCAACATGCTTCTCGAGGAAATACTGTGTCGTCTTCACTCAGGTTTAATAATAAACATGTCCATTTATAATACCCATTTTAAAATTACATTGCATTATTACTTAAAACTTTGGGATTCATCATTTATTACAATTTTCAGGTTGTTTCGATTAATCATAATCACTTTTGCTCGTCTTACGTAACAATAAAATTGTTAATATCAAACAACGCTACTGTCTCCTTGAATGATTTGAATTTAGTTAAAAGCCGACGTCTTGTATGATTTGTATTCACAGATACCTGGCACGAACGTAGCGTGGGCGTACTCAATGTGTTGGGTGTTTTTTGCCGGATATCTCCAAGTTTTTATAGCCTTCTGTCAGTCTTTCCAGCAAGGGGGAGTAGGAAGAAATGGCTCCACTGTCGCTGTAAGAGCAAACTCGATTTCAAAATATCCAATTATTTAAATTATATCATACCTCTGTTCAAGTTTCCAGGCATGACAAGAGTTTCGCCTGTGTTTTGTTGGTTTCGTTAAGTGTAGTATTTATTTGGTTTTGAACTTTTAATCCTATATATAAAAAATATTTTCTTTCAAATTTTTATCCATATCTGCTAATGTGATATTTGGTGGTTTAAATATTATTTTAGCATAGTATATAAAATGTATTATTTTTATATAATAAATATGGTTGAATAAGTGGATATAAGAAAATAATTGACGCGTTACAAACTAAATATTTTAATTAGCCTCATTTTAACAGTATTGCGCATAGAATATCTACTAATATATATTTTTTTGTTATTATATTACATAAATATTATGCATTAGTATTCCAACCATCTTGGCCCATATGTATAATTTCCTGTTAACAATATTTAATACCTGAATTTACAATTAATAATAAGTCTTTATAATAATCTAATATATGAAACTATAGAATGAAATATTAATTTATGATTTAGCAAACGACTATGGTTATGACACTAGATTTGGATTGGTATGGAATATTTTATAATATACATATTATCTCTTTGAATATGGAAAAATGTATTTCTTCTTCTATAACTTATTTCCATTTTTTTACTTTGTTTACTTTCTTCTACATAACTTTCAATATCTGTGTGTCTTTTAAATTTAGTTAAAATTTTGGAAATATCCTTAATTTATATTTTGTTGTGTTAAATAAATATATTATTCAAGACATTTCATATGAATCATCCATTTTATTTAATAAAAATATTATGTACGACTGCTTTTTAAATGATTGTTGAAGAAGCTTTATTTACCTGGAGTTTCCTTCGCTTTTCCACATATTTTCCGATAAGCTTTGGTATTGGTGGTTAGAGTTTCAAATAAGAGACATCAGACATGAAACCCTCATTTGATTTTATGGCACTAGGATTAAGATGAAAAAATGCTGTCTCTAAAATTTTAATTTTTTATAGATTTTCCAGTTATTTAAATACTGACGTAATTCTCATACTAAGTAATGATATATATGTTTGTTATAATGTTTCTTCATAATGTTCTAATGATTACAATATTATAAGTTCGGGTTAAATTTCACACCATCCTGTAATTTATTGCCACCTCTGAACTAGAAAATCAAATAATCAAAAAGGAAATTTAAAAATACACATTACATAGAATAGATAAAAATGATGCATTTTCTTACTAACATTACGGTCTGCGGAGTTATTGTGGGCGTTAATTACTTGGGTGAAGACTTCATTTTTCTACTTGTAATAAAGCGTAACAAATACAAGATATCCACAAACAGAGCCGGTTTCCCTCGAGATGTAAAAAGAATTGTTGCTGGTTTCACTGTATTATATTGAAAGTTGACATGGTACTTACTGAATTCCGCATCAGCATTCATGTACTAACAAAATTAAACATAGTATTTCGTTTGCTTCAGTCTGTATTTATATTGTTGCTACAATATTAATCAATATTTTCATAAGGTGATCGGAAGTTTGATCTTTACTAATTGAGAGATTTACAATCATCCAATAAGACGTTTCTCATCATATTTTTACAATTGATTCTGTCAACATTTTGCTGTAGAAGTACACTTTTAATAATCATCTCCCATGTTGTCGAATGTTCCTCCCCGATCACCTCGTGCCACTGGATGTGTAGTGATTTTGGGAATTCCTTTCCGAGTGACTAATTCATGTTTCTAATATTTTATTAAATGCATGAAACTTTCTTGTTTTGGGCGCTGCGTGTGCTGTTTTGCCTGGCTGTCTGGTCGGTGTTGCCTCACTCTACCCGCCGTTGGATGCTGACTGTCAATAAACCTCCGAAACATAACCTCCAAATGAAATGCATGCATGGGAACAACACATAACCTAAATACTAAACTAACGATCATAAATGGCCACAAATGTACTTGGTCTTCGGTCTCAATGAACCTTGTCTCCGTTGTCACAGATACCATTTCTGAATTTGAAAGTGTACATTTTACCATTTTACATGAGTATATTTGTGTCCATTTATCTCGGGGTTAGCTATGCGGTTGTCATCTTTACCGGCGGTGTTGGAAAAAATGGTTCAACAGTTGCTGTAAGATCAATGTCTATATATAAATGAATTGCTTTACTGTTTTCACCCCACCCCGATTGTTTGATCCTTCTAGCTTATGCACTGCAGCACACGTTATGGTAATACGGCATGCCTATTATTTTCTCTTCAAATGTATGTGTAGCACTTTGAATAATATTTACGCTTTATTGTTTGTAGTCTGTTGCCTGCTTGTTAAGTACATGCATATTTGTTTTGGGAATTTTCAAAATGTTCATTTTATTTGAATTATTATGTTTCTCAACTTGCCATTTATTTTTAAACGGCATTGTGCAGTTTGTTTAATACATTTTTGTAGTCTCGTCCATATTTTTATTGTACTTCTTTTGTATTATAATATTTTTATTTCTAATGCCGACTTTACTTACTATATCATATATTTATTATGTTGATTCTTGGCCTGTCAGGTGACGTGTCAACATTTCAGCGAGAGCTTTCCCTTAATAATCACAGAAAAAATATAAGCCACAAAAAATGTTTGGGAGAGTAGAATATATAATGCGTAGTAATTTTAGAGCTATTATTTATTCTGATCTAAGGGCTTGTCACATTTCATTAACTTATTAGCTATATCTTAATACAGAGATATGATAATGTATTAAGTAGTATCAGTTTGCCATCCTTCAAACAAGATTTAGATTTTATATGCCTTTAGAAATTGTAATATAATATATTTTCTTTAACAATATTAAGAAATAATTTATTATAAATTTTTTTAAGCTTTGCAGTGCCTTATTAATTTGCAAAATATTAAACATACTTTGTTCCTTCATTACAAAGAAGTTTATAAAAATATAAGTGCCTAAAAGTGAAATTTGATTAATTTGGAATATGTACTTAAATATAAGTTTTTATAAAATATCCATGTATTGGTTTTAAATTTTTTTTAAATCTCACTTAAGCCAAATTTCAAATTAATTAAGTTTGTCACCATCTAAATTAATTACACACGAGAAATATTGAATGGAAAAGTAATGAATTTTTTAACACAAATATTGGGATTTAAAGAAATTGGAAATTGATTTTAAAAATATTTATTTGTTTTATGTAATCAATTATTTTTTTTTTAATTTTATGTTAAATTATTTAATTTTCAATTTAATCATTTTGGGAAGTAAAATTTTGCATTGAAATTTTATAGTTATTTTTATAATAATTTGTCTCAATAATTTTAATCAATTCTTTTCTTCCACATTAATTAACTTTTGACAAAAAATACAGTACTGTTAATTAATTTTCTTAAAGTAATATCTAAATTTTTTTGATAAATTTTAATAAAATTCTAAAATGATTTTCTCTAATGTGAAATTGTCTGCTTCCAGGGGACAAGTGTCTTGTCACCAGTGATACCATTCTCATTGGTAATCATACCAGCCTTCGTCATTTATCAAAAGAGTGAATCTCACGTGTATGAACACAATCCTTGCTTATATATTATTGCTTTTGGCATGGTTGCTGCAAAAGTCACTAATCGACTGGTGGTACGTAAAATGTATATTTTTACTTTTGGTAGGATGTAAAATTTTTTATTTTACATACTTTTAATGGTACGTCAAATATAAATTTTTACTTTGACTTCTTTGATTAGAGACCAAAATGTTATTTGTTATGGCTCTATGAACACATCTAGATGTTTCCCCTCAAAATAATTTGTCTACAGCAATCTGCTCACCAAATTAAAATTTTGATATTCATTTCAGGTTTCACATATGACCAAGAGTGAGATGGAATATTTCGATTGGTCCCTCCTGGGACCAGCAATGCTTTTTATGAATCAGTATTTTAATAATGCACTTTCTGAATATTTCGTTCTGTGGATGTGTTTGGTGAGTACAAAAGCCTGTATTTTGACAAGTTCTCGGTGATTCTTCTCTTTAAATGAAATAAAGATGCAGAAAGCAATATTTTTACTATTTTAAAACTAAGTGAAGCACTTGTGATGCATGGTGGACTCCCATAGTGAGGTTTGAACACCCAACCAGTCAATGGCTGGTCACACAACAATAGTGCTGTGGGAACAGTAATCAAAACCTCTCGTTCTATTAAGTGTTGGGATAAAGATCTTAAAGATCCAGACATATCTGTCAAAAAATGTCAAGGTGGGAAGATTTGAATACGCGGTAATGCCGAACGCGGTCATTACAAGTATAGCCATGATATTTCATCTGGACGCTGTGGATGAAGAAATTAATACGATTGTAAGAAGCAATATTTTTTATATCATCTTTTAATACAATGCATTTGAGCCGTAGAATTACAAAATCCGCTCGGGACATTTTTAATTTTTATTATCGTCTATTAAGTGTTGGGATAAAGATCTTAAAGATCCAGACATTGTTATTTTCAGAATCGGGCCGAATGGCTGGTCACACAACAATAGTGCTGTGGGAACAGTAATCAAAACCTCTTCTTAATTTTTTACGAATGTGTTATACTTTTAGTTTGAATTATAAAATATTATACATGTTTCACAACTTGGTGACATTGAGGTGGAATCACACAATAATCTCAAGATATTACTATTAGTTGATATCAAAGTGCAGCGGTAAGTCTGTCAACATAATAATGCGGGGATTATCCGGGATGCGGATTAACCGGGACAAATTTATAAAGACATTGAAAAATATTTTTTATATGAAAATGTTTTACATTGTTCACACCGCCAGCCGTCCCTCTTGTTTGAAAAGTGATTTTTATTATTTAGTTTGTTTTGGCGTTTTATGAGGGTTAGATGCATTCAGTTATCATTTCTTTACAATAGAGTACATAATTTATGATGGTAACCTTGCTTGACAAGACGTCTCAGTGATGCCACAATTTTAATTTTATCTGCACAGCCAAAGCAAAATATTTTTATGAAGAATTAAAGTTGCAGGGTGATTTTATCATGTCTTTTGGATTGTTAATGTGGTTTTAAAAAAGACAAGGCATCCAACAAATTGCCATTCAAGACAAAAAATTAAGTAGCGATGAACCAGCTGCACGAGAATTCACTTCTAAGTTTCGAACATGTATAGAAACCGATGGTCTTATGCTAGAGCAAATTTACAACAGGTGCACAATCATCGCGTACTTAGCTTAATTCAGATGAAATTGTAACTGATTGCGAAGCATTAAATGCCGGAAATATTTTACAATGTGCGGTGAATTATATTGTGCAACCTGTGTCAATAATGATGAAGAGAAATGTGTGTTGATTTCTGTAGAACAGTCAACCATGCTATCTAAAATATTCCTCTTTACCTTCTATCAGTGAATCCAGTTTTTTTACTTTTTTTTTGTTGGATAGTTTAAGATAAGTTTTAAGATTTTTAAGAGTTTTAAGATTACTACCAGTGAAAACCTATTATTGGCTTTTATGTTTTCCATTCTTTGTATTTACTTAATTATTGTTAGCTGTCGGTTTTCCAAATAAATATAAATATGAATAAATAAAAGATAATAAAATGAAAATCTAATTTTCGCAGATGCGATAATGAATTTGAGAAGACTATCAATCATATCCTGGCCCTTTTCTACCTCAACTTTTCACTCTAGAAATATTCACGAAAAAATTAACACAAATGAATGTTTGTTTACTTGATATTAGACCTGTCTTGAGAGAGCATGTTCAAATGACAATATCTCAAATTTCAAATTTGTAAAGTAAATGTCCAGTCTTAACCTTTCTTTTCTCTTTCAGGTGTGGGTTCTTGTGGATCTTTTAAGATATTGTTCCCAGATTTGTATAGAAATCTGTGATTACTTGAAAATAAGATTATTTCACATACCATATCCGCCTCCGATGTTAAAAAACAACACCAGTCAGACAGTCATCATGTCGTCAGCTTCCATAGAAAAAAATGGTACGAATACACGTAGCAGAACAAGAGCTAGAAAGCAAAATTTGAGTCAAAATTAACCTTATTTAGTCGATTCTACTAATCTACAATAGGTGTCTTGTTCGCTATATTCATATCATTAATCATTTAATCAATATAAGTATTTGAATATTTCATATGCACGGATGAATGAATTTTTAATAAATTGTATGTTTACGTCAATCGTATTGTCTTTATTTTTGTTATATAAAATATTATGTTGCATAGTCTTGTTTCTCAAATCAACAGATTACCTGACATTAAAATAAATTTTAGAAAATTGCATTCTGTCGAGTTACAATGAAACTTATTTATCGTAATTGAAATTTGTTTCTAATAAGAATTATGTGTAGACCTGCAAATCAAATGTTCAAATGCAAATGCCTTTAGATGCAACATTATTCTCAATTTCTTACCAGCGCTGTCATCTTTTTAATATTTGGTACAGTTTTACAGAAAAAATCCTTTTCTTTGGTTCTTTTACACATTTGGGATGGTTTGGATGGATTTTCCGACTACCATGTACATTTTGTATTTGTATATACATAGTATTTATCAATGTGCCAATTATGCCCGAAATTTAATAAATAATGTGCATAAATAGTGTATTTTTTGCCTGTGGATATAATGCTTATTTTATTCTATATACATTTTGGTTTTCTACTGCATATGTAATGTTTAAGTATGTATTGCTAAACATCTCTTATTTATAATTTATCCATTCATTCTTTGTAAACTAATCTTTTGCATATATAACCACTCGCTTGCCCCAGTCCAAAACACTAGACTTCAGCGGAGATCCCTTAAAGCAGTCATGTCCAAAAATATGATTGCACATAAAAATCCTTATATGTATTTGAAAGATTTTAATATAAAACTAATTATGATAAATACAAACAAAAAAATTGTTCATCCTGTTTTTTTATTTATCTGTAAAAAAAAATTATCTTTGCACACTTACGTAGAAAATAATGTAATTATGGTAAATTTTTGATTACGGCTTCATGCATCGCGCATCGGCTGTTTGTTGCGGGCAATCCTGACATGTTTCTTAAAATGCGGAGCAAGTGAGTGGATATAACTTTATTTATTTAATATATCAACTTTTCCCATATGCTATTTGTATATTTATAAGCAAAACTTCAAAATACTTAATGATAAGTTTCTGTCTCTTAAAAACTGACACCTCTGTTTAAAAATATTCCATATTGAACCCAGCAGTATGTAGTTAGTAAACATATTTATCTATAAATATCTTCAGATATTTTTTCATACTTAGTTATGTTAACGGTCTTAACCAAAATTATTCATCTTTTCTTTGACAGTGAATACTTTTTGGTATTAACATACAGTAGAACCTCGTTATAACGAAACCCGTTATACCGAAAAATGACATATATCGATTTTTTTTTCGAAATTAATACAATAAATTTTTCATATAAAAATACACTTATATAGCAAAATTTCGTTAACATGTATAACCAAATAATTTAAGTTCCATGCGAAAACACATTCATATATTTATGTAAATATATAACAAATTTTATGTCAAGTTGAAAATATTATCCATTGTCATCAAGGGAAAAGCTTACAAGGGATAATTTTAGGGCTCTACAGCACTCTAAAAAGCAATAAAACTCCAGGCAGCAGGCTCCTGCAATTTTTGTATTTTTGGTGTTTTTAAATTGAGGTCTTGAAAATTTCTCCTTGATATCATAAATCTTAATAGGCCCCTACAAATCAGTTTACCATAATCACGTGAAGTCCAGTTGGGACATTAGTTTTATTGCCGATTGTCAAAAAAGGTTAGGGCAGTGTGCATAGCCCTCTAGAATCGTGTAAAAATATTACAAAAAAACTTCATTCAAATTATACATTTATCGAAATATCTCAATATGTGTGATGAAAAAAGTTTGTTGAAACAAAATAATAATATTGCGCATTATTTCTTGCGCTAACACCCGATGGGGAATAATCCTGCAAAATATGCATATTAGGAATTTTTTTTTCGTTATATGGAATTTTTTATTATGAAATTTTATTTTTCGGTCCCTTGGATTTCGCAATAATGAGGTATTACTGTATTTAAAAAAGTGGGGTGTTTTTACAATGTTTAAAATACACAATATATTTTACATCATTAGAGCTTAATCCGTACATCGGATGAAATATTTATGGATATCTGTAGTTATTCTTACCAATATTATAAATACTTAAGAATAGTAAATATATACAGTGGAACTCTCTTAATATGTTTTTCAAGGGACCAGCAAATAAAAACAATGAATTAACAGTGATTTTAATATTTTATTGACATATTATTCACACTTAACAAATAATTTTGTATTTTAACTACATTTTTGTTTATGTTGAGACAATTGAAGAATATGCTATTTAAAAAAGAAATTTAGAAAATATATCAAATATTTGTGAATTATTACCTACATAAATAAGAGTCATCAGAGTCAAATTAGAGTCACGAAAAACAACAAAAAAAATTCAATCATCCTTAAAAATATTTTATTTAAAAGAAAAGGACAATTTTTTTTTAAAGTATGCAACAACCAATATACAAACCTACATGTTAAAAGAAATTATAAAAGCTATCTATTTGAAAAAAGGTTAGCTATCTAAATTGCAAAAAAAGTTGAAGATATTCAAATATAAATTTACTTCTACTTAACTTAAATTGCGTATTGAAACTGAAATAGTGACCAGCAAAATACAAAATGAAAAGATTTATGAATTTTTTTTCGAGGGTTTTTGCTCCGTGAAATAAATGCGCATTATCCATCTTCTCCTAGCCAACTTAATAAAGAATGCACATTTGTAAAAAGAGAGCAAGTATTGACCAATCACAAGGCTTTGACTATCTGTATAACCCCAACGGCCGGCGCCGTCGGTGGGCCGGCTAAGACGAAAATCCTTCCAAAAGGCGAGATTAGTTGAAGTTTAGTCATATTGCGCACCGGTTTTACAGTTTTAAATTGTCAAATTGTAATTTTTATAATATGCTTATTTTTGTGTGTTACTCAAATTGCGTGAAAACTGACACTCTTTTGAGATTTTAGACAGGACTATGAAGAACGCTGCATATTTTCGTTGTTTTTTTATTTTTAATCCATTACGTATTTAATTTTCTCTCTAGTGTTTTATTATAAATTTAAATTTGTATCAGTTTGCAAAGCATATAAAACATTAACAGTTTAATTCAAAACATACTTGATAAAAGATGCGGACAAAAAAAATTGAGAGGAAGGGAAAAATCGCAAAAAAATAGTCACCAATTTAACAATTTTAAAGTTCCCGCTAAAACCGAAGCATCCTTTCTAAGTTGGTTGAATGTAATACACAATGGCGCATTCGCATGGCAAAACATGAAGAGTTTTTTTTCTCAATAATTTTTATTTATTTTTACTTAAGAAATAGGGAAGTTTGATACTAAATTAGTGCAACATTGACCAAATATATGTATAACATATATTTTTTTTGTGGAAATGCATTTGTTGTGAATTTATAGATGTTTAGAGTACCTACCTAGTGTATTGATATTTTAAAAGCTTCATACTAAATTCTACTTCACTAATTCAAAATTCGAATTATTTTTAGGCTTAGGTTACACACAAGGTTCATTATTAATTTTTATTATGTCCCATGATTTTTCACTGGTTTACGGCTAGTTTTAATATATTGTTGTTCATGGGGCAAAGTAATTCAAAGAAAAGCCATTAACCATCGGTCACGTAACTCATTTTACTGTTAAGAAATGCTAATCAGAGTCGATCCAGATGTAGTGAAACAGCTCACAGTGAAATGGACTATAATTTCTCCGAAAACAATATCGGATTTTGAAAATTATAATTTAAATAATTTTTAAATATATTTTTAAATAATATCAACTATTATGAAAAAATATTAATAATTTGCATATTTTCTTTGATCAGTAGCATATTATTCATACAGGTAATGACACCTATTCATACAATTACAAATTAAAAATTTGTTAAAGCAGTTAGACATTAGGAATTCCTAAAGAAAAAAAAATTTGTTAATGTGTACAAGCATAGAAATGACAAAAGCAATGTCAATGCATTTATGTATTTTGTTATAATAAATAAAAGGACAAGCTTTCCATGAAACATAATAGGATGCAGGTCCTCATAAGTAAATTGTTGTGAATTGGGTTTTCCGGCCACCCAAGCAATTCAGTTGTTTGTATTCTAAGATTGGTTTTTTTTGGCCACCTAAGCAATTAAAATTATTTGTTTAGTTGAAGTCACTGTGAATTTAAATAATACAAAAAAATTATAGTAGTGATGCGGCCTTTGTATTCTGAGAGTTATACAGATTACCGTTCTGTGCATTTGCTAAAGAGAATTTACAGGGGCTGTTTTGAATTTTGACATTTATTTTTATTAAATACATCCAGGCATATATAACATTTAGGATACAGCAGAACCCATAAAATGGGCTGCTAATTGTATTGAACCCATTGAACGAATATCATTTCAAAATGTCAAGCAAAACTTCTTGTTCCGAAAACATATTATGAAGGTAAACAAACCTTCATAATATGTATGTATGGATTAATTGAGCTCTGTTATAAATATTTTTACTACTTAGGCGAGAAACGTAAATAAGCGGAAAACATATTAAGCCTATAAAAATAGGCAATGTGTATGGGAATTTTTCGGGACTTTTAACATATTTGGCGGTGAAACTTATTAAAAGTGAACTTATTAAGCAAGTTTCACTGTAATTGTTTTGCATTGAAAACTTTTCTGATGAGTATTTAAAAAGCCTTATAAAACTGTACTTAAGTAAATGTTGAAAGAAAGAAAATTGACTGCTATCATTGCTGTCCTCACAGTGCTGTTGTGCTCACTATTTGTGCTGTATTGTAGGAATTACATATTATAAATACACTTATTATTGATTTAAAATTGAAGGTGAATTATTATATAATATTAATTAAAATAAAACTCTTTGTATAAAACCACTATTTATTGAATAATCAACACGTTTCGGGTTTAATACTCCCTTCATTAGGATACAATAAATAAATATTATTCAATAAATAGTGGGTATAAGCAAAGTTATTTTTTTATTAATATAAATAACTAGCTGTTCATACCCGGCGTTGCACGGGTTAAGAATTAATTTTAAAATAACTTTGTGAGGGTAAACAAAGTTTCGATTCGAATGGTATAGATTTACATCGAAAATATATCAGGAGGAACGAAAAGGGTAAAAGAATAGGGGTGAAATTTGACCAATGTTAACCACCGGGTCCTAAAGAATAAGTTTACAAAATTTGAGTCCGATTGGTCAAACGGTACAGGTTTGCATCTAAAATATGTCAGGGGGAGGGTAAAAGGTAAAAGGGGAGGGAGGAAATGTCACTTTTGTTACCAGCCCGGTCCTAACGAATAAGTTTCCAAATTTTGAGTCCGATCGGTCGAACCGTACAGATTTGCATTGAAAATATATCAAGGGGAAGGGAAGGGGTAAAAGAATAGGGGGGAAATGTCGCATATATTTCCCTTGGTCCTAAAGAATAAGTTTCCAAATGTTATGTCTGATCGGTCAAACGGTACAGATTTGCATCGAAAATATGTCAGGGGGAGGGGAAGGGGTATGAGAATAGGGGGGAAATGGTGCCTATGTTACCCGCCGAGTCCTAAAGAATAAGTTCCCAAATTTTGAGTCCGATCGGTCAAACGGTACAGATTTGCATCGAAAATGTGTCAGGGGAGGGGAAGGGGTATGAGAATAGGGGGAAATTTTGCCTATGTTACCTGCCAGGTCCTAAAGCATAGGTATACAAAATTGAATCGAATTGGACAAACAATGTGGATTTGTATAGAGAACAGACGGACAGACATTGAATTTTATAGGTATAGATGTTACCACAAAGTTATTTTGTTATTATTGAAGAAGATATTGTACGATAGTTCACATTGCTTATCAACTTTTATTATATTGCAGAGACAGAGATCAGTAATATAATTTTATTAACTCCGTATTAATCAATATTTCAGTTACTTAGTGGTGTACATACTTCAGTAGTACCTCGTTAATTTGAAATTCAAGGGACCCAAAAAAAACATTTAGAATTTTGCGAACCCCGTTAATTCAAAATTCTGGGTACAAAAAAAAGTTGTGATGTGATTGCAAAATTGCGAAAAATCGTAAAACTCATGAAAAAAGCAATTATTTTTGTGAAAAATGTCCATATTTTTGCATATTTCAATAAATCATTTCGAAAACGCAATATTTATTATGCTAGTACAAAGATCGCGACAAGTCTATTACCAGCGCTTGCAGTGAGGACATCAAAGCATGACTTTTACATGAAGGTTTTTAGAAAAAAAAATCAAAATAAAATACAATAAAGCTCCAATGATTCGTAATTCGCCTTAATTCGAAATTTTTAAAACTCTCATTCTACTATGAAATTAACATTTTGGAACTTAAAAAAAATTTAGAGTTTCAGCGAATTTGAAATCGGGATTCGAATTAATGGGAATTTACTGTACTCTTATCTGAATTTTATTTTTAAAAAACTTCAGTTTCGAGAGGTGCAGTAGTCGTCCTCAGAAGCATAGAAAACTCGGCTATGCCTATAGTTTATATGTCTGTAGTAGTGATGCACCAGTGATACTAACCGTTATTCGAGGTTTGTATCTGATTGCGTCAATGATTGGCAACTGATTTTTTACAATTCGACGGGCAACCATCGGTACTCTACAACATTTATATCTTATTTATAAATTATTGATACAATCAAATACAAATCCTAAATAACTGTACCGAAAATAATCGGTAAAAATAACGGTTTGACCATCACTAGTGCATTGTTTTTTCTACACAAAATTACAAATTCATTTAGAATATAAATAAATACATTGATTCAAAATTTTTTTTCACCTGATGTTTGTATATTCATATCATCGCAGTTTTCATGGTACTCTATATCAGTTGAGTTCTCAGATTTAACAAGATCTATAAAATATATTTAATTGCACATTTATGATGTTTTTCTAGTAACATTTTGTGATTTGACAACTTTTTGGAAAAGAAAAATTATTTGAAATGTACATAAAGTTGATTGTTATGCAAATGCACTTTGCGTAGTCGGTGTATTAGAACATCTTGTTAATGAGTTTTCCGTATATCTCCTGATCAAGCACAAGTAACTTCAGTTTGCGTCCAATATCTGAACGTGATACTGATCTTAAACTAAAACCGTAGTGCTTGCAGCATACATATTTACAAAATAATTTCTTTTAAATCCAAATATCAATAACGGTTTTGTATTTTTACCAGAGAAGGTATGATATTATGTTTGGCCAAATTTTAAGCTTTAACTATGAATTTTCTTTTTCCTTTGTCTGTCCATTTCTACATTTTATTACAAAATTAAAATTAAAAATAAATAATACGTTAAAACTTATTTTGGTGGTGGTCTCAAAGCTTGATATGTATATTTATTATACCAATAACATACAGAAATCAATTCAAATTCAAATACTTTAAATTAAGGTTTCTGTGTTATTTTTTGTGCGTATTGTAATTATTGTTGTAGATAAATTATTTGCACTCAGTAGCTGCATATATAACATTTCGTTGCACTGTTTTTATGTGATCTGTTTTTGATATTATGTTTGCCTATGTTTAGTATAAACAATTAAATTATTTATATTAATATAAACACAGGCAATACACATTGTTTTTAAGAATTTCACATTTTCAATGCAATTTCACATATCGACGACCTCTACGTATACTGTCGAATCTGCTAAATTAATTTGTCTACTTTGTATCAAAGTGCATAACAATCACATACGAATCAATATAATTAAATGTAGTACTATGTGTATAATAAAATATTTCATTAACTCATAAATATTTTCACTTCATCGCACATATAATAGTTTCATTAAAAATTTAACACATCTAATGAATGAATGGTATCAAAATGAGATACATATTATAAATCATAGCTACTTAAAACATTTTATGTCAAATCATTGCGAGGTAGATGGTATTATTTTTGATGTACAAATTTTTAGACAATGATTGATCATCAATAGTTTACTTGTTGCGTGCAATGGATTATATTGCTGCACTAAATTAATCTTTGAAATGCACACGCATTGAGTTAAATTTATCACTACTATAGTTTCGAGAGGAGTAGTCCCTCTCCTCTCAAAACTATAGTAGTGATAAATTTAACTCAACGTGTGTGCATTACAAAGTTCAATTCAGTGTAAATTAAAATCTCTTAAATCTTTCCACTCTTCTCCTTTTCTATATCATATACATAATCCTCAATGCTTTTTTATAATGCAGACGGTTTGGTAGTGGGGTACAACTGATCATGTAAAATTAAATACATACATAAATACACATTTCATTCAATGAGTCAAACATTTATTTTATGACCAATGATGTGTACCAAAAAATCACTTGGAATATGTATGTTGAGCTAAAAATAATATGTTGAGCCTACACCAAAACTTTTGATTTACTATGCTTACAAAAATTAGAATGAAAAAATGAAATTAACACTTTATTGATGTTAATTTATTCTTTTAAAAAATGAGGGTAAACACAACACTGTTTCAGGATTTCTCCCATTGTCAATAACAACACTTTTGCAACTAAATTAAAAATAATTCGAGACAATATTTATAGGGATTATTGGGTGGGTGTAATCGTGGTGGGGGTCGGGGGCGGGGTTAGAATGGATAAGAGTAGAGAGGTTAAGGGTAGTATCTGGGTGTTAATTATATTTCTATTATTTATTTTATTATTAATTTCTAAGATCTCCAAGATGTCCATTCTTCTTCCTTTACTGCACCCATATAACAATTTCAAATCAAACTTATGCCCCTCCATTTTGGCATGCTCTGCCATTTCTGAATTTAAACTCAAGTTTTTTTTTAGTCTTTTAGTGGAAGAAAAATAAAGTACTTTATTTTACTTCCACTAAAAGACTAGAAGAGCATAAAAGAGCTGTAAAAAACTTAAGATATGAGAATTAGCGCAAATGCCGCCTGCCGCAAACTAAACTATCCGCGCATATCAAGGCAGCCAACTGAAGAAAGCATACACAGGATTCCCCAATTTTAGGGATCGCGTCACAATATGTATAGAAAAGGGGCATTCCATAAGGTATTGTGAATTGATTGCAAAATATGCCAAAAATCGTTAAATTCACGAAAAAGCCATTAATTTTGTGAAAAATGTCTGTTTTTCATATTTCAAGAAATCATTTCGAAAACGCAATGTTTATTACGCTAAAACAAAGATCGCGACATTTCAAAGTACCCGATATTGACATATTTGTTGTTCTCACTTGTGAAAAAAATCGAAATATTTTTTCAATTTTTCAAATTTCAAAAAAATTTTGAATTACGCAAACTGAAATGTATTGATTTATGGCGCAAGGGGCTAAAAAATATTTTGAATTACGAATTACCGGGGTTTTCGAATTATCGGGGATACTTTACTACATAATTCACATTTTGGGACTTGCACGTTTTAAAAATTTCGAGTTATGGCAAATTTCGAATTATCGGGGTTCGAATTAACGGGGTTTTACTGTAAATACTGTCTCGAATTATTTTTAATTTAGTTGTAAACGTGTTGTTATTGACAATGGGAGAAATCCCGAAGACGTTCTAACAATTCAAAATAAATAATAGTGGAATAAAACAGTGTTTTTTAAAATATTAAAAATGAATTTCCACAATTTTACAAACAAAAAACTTGAATTTATTCTTCGGAATAGTTCCTCAATAATTCTTCCTTTCTGTCAGTATATTATAGACATGTAGTGGCCTCTATCAGATGAGACACGGCTCATAATGCGCCTTTATACGTATCGGTGCTAGGTCACCTTCACAGCTGACTCGAGGGTCCCACTAGCTAGATGCAACACATTCATCCACCATTGTGGGATTTTTCCAGATATAAATATAATAATACTAAAGTTGTCCCAGGACTATTTCCTAGGCTATATTATTGATGTATAATTTGACTAAAGAATTAGAATAATATTTTGTTTGTTAGATCTAAGTAATGCCACATGTTTTTTTTTTAATTTGATCTAAAATAATGAAGTAAAATATGAAAGGTACACATATACAGTTCACTAATGCTGTATCACCTTGCGCCCACCTGCTTCTTCATCTTGATTGCTCAAGTACATCCTACCTCTGTTATAAGATTGTGTACATGTATAAACATTAATGATTAAGTAATAAATAGCAATATAAAATGTATTTATATATGTATTCGGTTAGATTGTCTCGTAGTTTGATGATAGATACATTTCTAAAGAAGTTAAAACAAATCTAGATCAAACCAAAGAGTGATGATTAGGATACCAAATATGATATTCCCTACACAGTGCTTTTTTATGATTTAGCACCATGCCTTTTTTGACGGGTAAATTCTTAAAAAAGTTAGCTTCATAATTGACCTATGAAGCACCAAAAAGTAGAAACATTGCGAATGTAACATGGCAGTGGGAACTTTTTTGTTTTGTATTTAATTTTAACAAAAAGGGTATTGAAAATAAAATATACGTATCACGGATGTGAGTAGTGATGGTATTTTAACCGGTTACTTAATAACCATGATTTGAGATATGTATCTGATTGGATAGATGATTGGTGTCAGATATTTCATAACTCGACAGGCTATCGGTACCAGATAGCGGTTGTATCTCAGTTACCAATCATCAATACAATCGGATAAAAATCTCAAATAACAGTACCATGAGTAACCGGTTATAATAATGGTTTCACCATCATTAGGTGTAATGAGAGTGTCATCTTTCTGCCAAAATGTGAAATGTACATCCCACTTTCTTTTTACCAGAAAAGCACTGTGTTATATCACATATAATCATCATAATAATTTATATAATGTATGACATTTTATATGCACTGTATTTTCCCATAATATATTGCAACACAATACTTGTATATATGTGATATATTTATATGTGCTCCAGCAGAGTATTTATTATAATTTTAAAGTTATGACTCGGGCTGTACTTAACACGAACCCGCATATGTATACATATACTCGGTATATGCATATTTAACTAAACAAAATGTTGGTTAAGATCAAAGATTTCAACTTTTGAGAACTAATATATTTGAATAAAGTTTTAATTTATTAAAATAAAGATCCTTAGTGTAGTATGATTTTTCATGCTATTTTTGAGAATAGTTTGATGTTTAAAATTTAGATAATATTGGCAAGTAAGAAGATAAAATTGAGTTTCTATCATCACTATATTAATGTGTTTTATATGAAATGCTGATTTTGTCTGAACATTAAGAAAATAAATATTAGGTGTACCCATAAGTAATCAATTATTTAAGTGGCAACAAAAAAGAATTTAACTACATTTAATTTTATTTTTAATCGATTTAATCTTCATCGTTATCTAGGACCTTTTGCCATCTTGTTGGTAAACTTTTAAGAAAAATATATTTCTAGGCGTTTTTAAAAAGCGTCATTATCAAACCCTACCGGGCGCCCACTTCGATCGCTATCAGACAAGTCAAAATCACCATCGGAAAATTTTCTAAACCAACGTTGGCACTTATTTACTTTCAATACGTCACCATACTCATCACAAAATTTCTTTGTTGCAACCGTTGCATTAACGCCTGATAGAAAATGAAACAGCATGCAATGACGTAAATGTTCTTCAGTTAGTTGACTGTCCGCCATTTTACAACAAAGTAATAAAAAAAATTAAATTTAATTGTCACAAGTCACAAGACCACGGATTATAATATTGCGTATAAAACACACCTTTACACGTTTACTTTACTGAGCTTGACTGAAGCAAACATTCCACACCAAAAATAATTGATTACTTATGGGTACACCTATTAGATCAGACTTAGATATTTTAGCGTTTAGTGAAAATAAACAGATCACATTTGGATATTTTTTCCGATATCTCCTCACTACAACATGTATTAAATCTCTTATTTCCAAAATAAATTATTAGTCCGGCTTGGTGAAACACACTATTAATTGTAATATGTAATAGCACCTTGAAAATACTCTGATAAAAAAACAATTTTTATTGTTAAAATTCTGCAGTGGTTCAGATCAAACTCTTAAATTTCAATAATTTGTTGTTTTTCAATTCAATGACTTATATTAAGTACAGCCTGAATTTTTTTTTCTAAAAATATGTTTGAATTTTGTCATACCCTATAGATGTGATGTGCCAATCATGAAACTTCAGTCTTGTAAAATTGAGTTTTTGTCTTTTGGGTGGTACATATTTTACATATGTATGTATGTAATATTATGTTTATAAGAAAATTGCTCATTAAAATTGTTATGTACATATTTTTGTAGTGTCAATTAAAAAAAATCTGGTGTATGTATTTTACTATCAATTTTATAATTAATATTTTATTAATCCTATTTTTAACCACATTCTAACCACCAAATATTTAATTCAATATGTACTTTAAAAGTTTTACTCTCCAATCTGCATTATGTCACGTTTTTCATAGTTTATAAAACTATCAAAGTTTAATAATATGCTCAATAATTGTTTTCCCATAGATTCCACTCATTAGGCAATTCATTACTATATGTGATTGTTTTCCCATGAGGAATGTGGTTCATTTAACTATCGTCTCTTTCCTTGGGATTTTGTCTCTTTGTCTGAAAAAATAATACATACGTTACGTAGAACACCATCTAAAGATATTTTGTCAAATCAGTTGATGCTTCAATGCACACTATCCTGCATTTGACCATGTTTCACATTTCTCTACCTGGATCTCGGCTTTGGCGATGCACTACCTGCGCCAGTTTTTTAAGGTAATAAATACTTCATTGATCACCATGCTCAGTTCAGTGTGGCCAGATTGACCGGACTCTGACAAATGTAAACAGGCTCTCACCAATTTTTGCAATGGATATAAATATGAGCGACAACACTAACCAGTCCACAGTTAATTCCGTATTTAATTTTTTTTTATTTAATAAGTGATACAAAATCATAAATGTATTTTGTTTTATATATTTAATAAAGGTGCATAGCGCTTGAGTCACTGACATTCTTTATAGTGTAAATATGACAAAAGATGTCTCATTAAATTTGTAGTTGTGTAACTAGAACTTCTCACGTGTGCACTGGGACAAGTGAGTGCTGATATAATATGTGTATCTTTATTGTAGATGTGTATGTAAAAATATTTTGATAAAATTGCTATTTCATAGTTTTATAACGAATTATATTGGAATTGAAATATACATAATATTATAAAGTGAGTGAATGAGTTTCAATTATTTCAATTAACATTTTTATTTAGCATTAGTATTTAGTGATTTTTCCCCGATTTACACATATTTTTAAACATTTTAAATGCTCCATTACACTTTATTATTCATACTTATTTGAATATGCAACCGTAATTACATTTTTTGTGTTCACGAAATTTTTATCTTATTGTTATTAATTTATTTACCCTTGACCACATACCACCAAAATATATGGACATTAACTAACAAACATCTCTTGGTTCCACTATGTATATATGCGAGGCGGGACATATTTCCGCTGTGTCCCAGTCCCCTCACCTAAAGAAGGGATTTAGTTCAACTCTACAATTATATACTCTACTAGCTGTTCATACCCGCCGTTGCACGGGTTAAGGATTAAGTTTTACGATTGCAAATCAGAACTGTCATTATACGATGTCGGTGAGAAAAGATACCATTAGATGGCTTCTTTTTTTGCTTTTTAACAATCCAAAAAAGTCAATATAGAATTTTTTGCACATCCGTCATTGTTCTACGATCATGTCGATTTGGTTGTCGTCAATTTTCACATGCCTCATGTGTGGTTTGTTTAATGTTATTTGTTTCGCTGCTAATTTTTGAGGTTGGTTATTTACACATTCAATGACAATTTTTGATAGCCTTCTAACGACTTTCGCTCCAAGTGCGAATTAAGGCCAGTTGTATCAACTTGGGTTATATAAATTTTTTATAAAAACCATAGACGGATGGTGTGATTGATGGAAAATGCAATAATCAATTGTTTAAACGAAAGATTACTATCAACCAAGTTGATATAACTGGCCATTATTCAGATAGAATCATCCAACCAGGTAAAATATGGCTTCATCATAGTTTTGTTATGTCCTGTAGCTGTTTACAATGTATGAAACTTAATTTTATCCAAATTTATATCACACTTTCACAAGTACAAAATAACAAATCTAGTTTTATATATGTTATAATCCTGTGAAAGGAGCAAATGCAAATAGTGGATGTCTTAACAGATAATAAAAATTGAACATTGTAACTCTGAACTAAATGTTTTAAAAAATTTAACAAAAATTTTCTTCCTTAATGTGCATGTGCATGAAATGATGTGTGCTTTTGGGTTTGCTTTATTAAATTTGTATATTTTTTCCAACTCAAGTATAGTCCACACATTTTGCATGAAATGTATCTTCCAGTTAGGTTTTATCAATTTTAAGTAAGTTAAGTAAGTTGTATATATCTGCAGTACATTGTTACGATTAGCCAATTTATATTTTGAATCAGTTCCATATATAAAAAACAAAAGTTTTTGAATAAATTTGTATTTTGCTGTAATTGCTGACACACTGAAATAGAAAAAAATGTGAATACAAATTTGAAATTAAAATATAAGCAAGATTTGTGGTCTATACTTCAGGCAGTTTATTTTTTAAAACATGAGTTCACTTGTAGTTTAATATTGATAATGCATGTGTTTATTGATTTTTTCAGCCAAAAAGTTTGAATCGGATCGATCAGACAGTGACGATGTCGTACCCCTCATACACTCACCCCCCTCACCTTAGTGATTACTCAACTGCTGTGACATCCAACTAATTTTAAGTTGTTATTTATGTGTTGGTATAATTAAGATAATTAATTCAATACTTCAGTTTGCAACTTGGTTTTTTCATTTCATTCCTAGCACTGTACATAATTGTTTTAAGGTTCTTGTTACGGTTGCAACTCTACGGGGATTACAAAATAATATATTTGTTTGTTCAATATTACTTCCACCGGGCCTTACAGTAAAACCCCGTTAATTCATACCCCGAGAAATTGAAATTCATCATGATTAAAATTTTATAAAACGCAAGACCCAAAATGTAAATTTTATGTTGACTAACCCCTATAATTCGATAATTTGAAAACCACGGTAATTCATAATTTGAAATAATTTTTACACCCTTGCGCCATAAATCAATATTACAGAATTTTTTTTTTTAACAACTTATTAAAAACTAACAATGCCCCCAGCTTTTTTATTACGCACACCTGTATTGGTGTTCTTTATGTATTTTGCGCTACCTTGTGGAATCACCCTCATCTAACTACATATTATCTTATAATATTATATTATCGCAATCTGTGTTCTTCAGTTGGCTGCCTTGATATGGCGTAGAGTTTGAATTTGCAATAATTACTCGTATTTGGATGCACTTAAAATCGTTTTTGACTTTTTTAAATTTCCCCTTTATAGGTTCACTGTCAGATCTGCCAATTGAAGGAGTGCTCTGTTTGCAAGAAACTCTGCACACGCCAATTGGTGTTTTGCGTCAACGTTACATTCATTGCCCACTGTTCATTTGGCAACCGTAACTTGTTTTATAATTAAAATATAGATCCAAAACGATAAAAAAAACTTCGACAATATATTTTAATTACAAAAAAAATTACGGTTGCCAGATGAACACTGGGCAATGAATGTGATATTAGGCAATAAACACTTACTCTTTTACGAAATAATTTTTTAAAATATTACAAAATTTTTTTTTTTTGAAATCAACAGCTTTTTTCATGGGTCTTCTGATTTTTTTCTAATCGATTTCACAATCCCATTGCGATTAAAAAAAAATTTGTTACCTTGAGTTTTGAATTAACGGGGTTCCGCATAATTTGAAATGTTTTTTAGGTCCCTTGAACTTCCAGATAATGGGGTTTTGCTGTATTGAGTTTTAAAAAAGGTCAATATTATTTTTAACACAGAGCCTACGGGAGTTCTGCAATTCTGTAATGAGTCTCTAATACCATTTTCTGTAACATTTTTTATTAGTGAAGCTTCACTATGTTTCTAACTCATGTAATTTAGATTGTGTTTGGATTACCATTTTGTGAGGCACTTTCCCGCCTTTGTCCTAACTTGCAGTAAGTAGTAAATTAGGACCACAATATATGTCTAACTAGTGTAATTGAATTTTAATTTCTGCATTACAATAGAACACAAGGCCTTTGAATGCCCGAGAGGTTACTTATTATTTAAATATAAATTTAATTAATTTAGTAATACTATTTTTACTTCAGTATTGTTGATTGTTTTTTTAGGAACATTAGTAAAAAATCTCAATCAATCACTTATATCCTTTAAATTTTGTTGTATTAGTTAAATTTAGGACAGTGTGTGCTAAGAAAGTTCTTTCAGAGGTCACATTGCGGCAAGTTCACTTCATCAAATGTATTACTAATATAGTTGTTTGGATATGTTGATCATATCATTTTTATTTATTTAATAATTTCAAAGAACCAATGCCTAGTGTTTCCCACAAAGATTTATTAATTTTCTGTCGCATATTAAAAAGCAATAAATAACAAATTGAACACTTAACATGCTTACACAAGTAAACAAATCATGTGCAAGAATATAACACATGTTCTTTTCTTTTGTATTACAGTTCTTTATTACACATATAATAATAATCATTATTACACTTTTGATCACTACAGCATTAATCCAATAGAAGTGGAATCACTTGAGATGTCAACTCTGATTGGAACTAGTGTTTTGAACATGTTCTAGAATGCGACCACTATAAATTGGCGTGCGAGGGAGGGCGTCCCTGTCGCGTAACAGAAGTTGCCAGGGTGTAAATTTATTATACAATACATAATGTACAGAATGTCCGGTGACCGGTGTTGTAGCCTTTAACAGAAATTTGGTCATGCAGCACTAAAGAAACCAAGCAGTAATGGCGGCCTTTCTATCTGTCAAACTGTCAGACGGTAATATCGGTCCATTATTTGCTTTTTCAGCTTTGCAAAACTTTAATACTTCATTGGCACCATCCCGGACTGTTTAGGATGTTTTGGACATAATAATTCAGTGTATATTGGTAATCAAGATGTCACAGCTCCCGAGCAAATACAAAATTGAACTGAATGACAGGGCGAGGGGTTACCGCCGGGTGCGGGCGGGGCGGGTTTTAGTTCCAAATTCGCCGCACGCCAATTTACGTTGGGCAAGCAATAGTGCAACTATCAGAAGTAATTGATTAATCTTAACCACTTCATGCTAGGGTTTCTAAATAAATAAAAATTTCAAAATAAATCGCTTTTTTCCTAATTTTTTTCAATTATGCATTAAATAAAAAAATAGTTATTTTAACAATATAGGTACATTCCACATATTTTGTGTATCCACATAAAAAAATCAGTCTTAAAAATTATTCATTTTCCAATTTTCTATATGCATATGCCCCCGTTCACAGATCTTCCTTCCGTACCTACTTATCTAAATTATAATACATTCAAAATAGTTAAAAAACTAAAAGAAATTTCAAAATGGCAGAAAAATATTACAAACAATCAAAGATTTATTCAAATGTAATGAAGATAAAATGTGCCGCATCACTACTGAGTGCTGTGTAACAAATGAACAAGTAAATGAAGTTAGCGAAAGTTGATCGTACTTTTGTAGTTGGAATTGCATGCCAGATAAACTTGTGTGCGTCACTCGTATTGGGTCACGCTTTATCAAGCGCATGAAATGGTTAATGTCATTTAGTAATAATCCATCTCATGAACTTTTTCATTTCATATGATCAACTCATTGTGATATTATTTTTATTTTTTGTACCATGTTGTTTTTCATTAATTACTTTATTCACTTGCTCCTCTAAAAAACCAAACATACAACAATACAAATCTTTATGTGGAATCATAAATACAATTATATATACTATGTTTTTTGTTGGATTCGTTGGTAAGTTAGATTAATTTTTCACTCGCTAGTACCTAAATAATATTATTTACACTGTGTACCTCTAAAAATATATATTTATTTGTGTTTTGTCTATTTTTATAGAATGGATTGCAAATTACTACATAATTTTTGACTATTAAATAAATTGACTTCTGTATTAATTCTTTTTATATTTGTGTTTCCATGCTGAAAATCTTACATCTGAATTTATGTATCATCATCATTATTGTATTATCCGGGCTATGTGTATCAAAATAAAATATTTTACCTACATTTGCATATACCTTTACATCTCTTAGGGTCAGTTATTTCAAGTTGAATTAAATTAAAGTTCGTTTAAAGCATGGATTTTTGCGTTCTCCACCAATCAAATGATCTGTTTCTGTAAAAATCTGTGCTTTAAATGAACTTTTATTATAATCCAACTTGAAACAATCGGGTCTTACTTAATCCTAATCAAATAAATAAATCTCAATTTTTAAATGGGTTTTCCCAGTAGATGTAACTCATATATGTGTCATATATTTCCAGACACTGCTAACTCCATACCAAAGCAATTTACAGCAGGTCAAGTAATTTATACCTTAGTGGGTTAGATGTTATTACCTACACTGTTAATTTTTCTAGAAAGTTTGTTTATAAATATAAATACAAATATATCGCACCTTTAATCATAAAGTGAACTAACTCAAAATTTACTTTTGGCGGGTTTTTATCATGGCGGGGAATAACTGCCCAAGGTCAATGTATTCAGTTTAACAGATTTTTAACAGACGTTCTGATGATAAAAGATGACAGAGATAGGAGACAATATTTCTCTTTTATAGTAATGCGCGAGCACTATAGTTGATACTCAGTATATGATTGAACTCGGAGTTACGTCGGCTTCATAAGGAGCATCACACACAAATTTCTAATTAGAAGCCATACGTAGAACGAAGCTGATAGCGTACACAGCCTCAATAAGAAGGAGATTAAGAAAAACCTAAAATCTGGACTGATATATACACCGGACCACTTTGATTAAGTGTGCTAAAAAGTCCAAACCTCCGTTGATTTTTGATTCAATCGATCGATTGACCGATTGAGATCAAGAATTAAATTTTGAATCATTTCTGGATTTGAAATTACTACAAGAGGAGTGGGGATATAATTTTACAACAAATACAGAAGGAGAGAGTATTAATTGGAATTATATGAAAGTATTAAAAATAACGAAAGAAAATTCTACCTCTTTTTTTTATAAAACATCATACAACGATGAAAACTTTAAAAGCTAATTTTAGAAACAAAAGAAAGAAAATGAAACCAATATCAAAAATATCGCTACAAGCAGCCTATTTTGAAAGACAAGATTTGAGTGAAAATAAGAAAAAAAACTTAAAAGAGCTTATCTCAAAGAGATTGATCCCTTCTTTTTATGCGGGGTTTTATAATTCTATATTTTAGTGTTTTTGTTAATTTGTTACCAATAATAGTGAGATCTCATTAATAACTGATTACAAAGATATATGTAAGTCTAAAGTTCATATTTTTTCATAATAACGTTAAAGGTATTATAATAATTAAAATTAACTATAGTTAATTTTAATTATTATAATGCTCAATTAAAATTTTTGAGAGATTAAAGTTTTTGTTTTGATTACGATTTCTATCTATTTAAAATTTTGAAATAATTTTTGTTTTGTTTTGATTTCACTTGACGACTTCAAGTGTAGTTTTTTTATATTATTATTAAATAATTATTGACAATTATCGTTTTTTAATTGAACCATTCAATTGTTTTTTATCAAGATTCTGCATTCCAATCTTTCAATTTCATAATAATTACGGATAAAATAAAGAACCATAACATCTTTTTAATATTAACAAGCAATTTTTTGGTAAATACAAATTAATAAAATAGAAATAATAAGAAATATTTTTTCAATAGTTAATTTCATCAGTCCAAAACTGCAGGAAATCTAAATGTATCACGTACTTTTCAGGTGAATTTAATATAAAACTGCAACATTTGCTATTACTTCGACTGTGATTATGTTTTGTGGTTTCATTTTTCGTCAAAAAGTGAAATAACTACGAATTTTTTTTAAATGTTTATTTTAGCTCTTTTTACGAAATTGATAATTTTATTCATAAATATATTAGTTCAATGATTGTACTAATTAACACTACTTTCCGAATCCACCTAAAACGTTGCTCTTTTTTTTTATGACAGATTAAATTTGTTTAAGCAAAAACATCAAACTTTGATTGCGTTTTCCCACAAAATAGAAATTTTGAGTTAATTCACTTTATGATTAAAGGTGCGATATGACCTTTCTGATCGAATTCATTAATTTCAAACATGTCAAAATTGGCAGTATTGCAATATTATGCAATAACTATTGAGATACATAAATAGCAATATTGCTATTTTCAGAATACGGCCATATATGTGTATATGTATTCATATAAATTAGGTCCGTCGAACTTTAGGTGACCTGAGAGCTATATCTGGAACAATTCATCCAGAAAAGATTCCAAAATTCTTGTTCCGCACAGAAACACACAAAAAGATTGTGTGGTTCCTCGTGCCTCACCTCGAAGTGCGCACCGAAAATGTCAGATGGCCAAGTCGTAAGAATGCCAATCAAAACGCTGGTGCGTAGAAGTTCACCTTGAAAAAAGCGAAGAAAATCCAAAGGCGAGTCAAGCAGGGTTGTTGTAGGTGAAGAAATAAGACAGATGAAAGTGGTCCGATAGGCCCATAACCCATAAAGTCCGATGGGTCAAAACAAAACACGTCCGGCGGCGGTTGGTCATTTTTGACCCAGTATGAAATTACGTTTTTTAACAATTTTTCGTGACATTTATTATATTTTTTTAATCTCAGTCATGATTTAATGGAATGGCACGATGTATCGTAGGGATTTCTGTTAGAAAATTAAAGTCTTTTAAAAGGTATTACGTAAAATATGCGCGCATCAATACATGTCATACACGCGCTTAGCCGAAACATTCACTGGCCATGATACTTTACGCGATCGTCGCTCATCTTATCGCCGGCTGGCGTTCTATAACGAGTGATAGTGGTTTTAAACATTTTACGATCTCTGAATTATTAATCAAAGTTCTGTGGATTTTTAAAACCAAATAAACAATTTGAAAAAACATACAGAAAAATTAAATTAACGAAAAAATATTTGGCTGCTACCGATCTCCCATCTGTCCGGGAAAAGTGATTTATTAACTTGAAAACGCATTTTGTCGAAGCAAGTCTATCCTTCGACAAAATGCGTTCTATCAAGATACAGAGCAAAAAAATATGTAAGTTTTCCCACTTAAAACATAAATCATCAAATTCTGTCTTTTGTTAGTATGCCCTTGATATATACAAATCAACACTGTTTGACAGATCTGACCCAAATTTTGCATATTTATTCTTTAGGATCTGACAGGAAACATACGCCACATTCCGCCCCTCCCCTCTTCTTTTACCCCACTCCATCCCCCATGTTATATTATGTATACAAATCAACACCGTTTGACAAATCTGAACCAAATTCTGTATACTCGTACTTATTCT
Source organism: Agrypnia vestita (assembly GCA_016648135.1). Classification (NCBI taxonomy): domain Eukaryota; kingdom Metazoa; phylum Arthropoda; class Insecta; order Trichoptera; family Phryganeidae; genus Agrypnia; species Agrypnia vestita. The sequence continues at coordinate 124,168 of JADDOH010024995.1, read as the reverse complement.
TTAGAAAAAAATAGGTGCAATCTCCTCTTCCCAAAATTCTTCAAATTTCAAGGTGACAAAACTTACATAAATTCATTGATTCAAAACCTATAGGTTTTAGGCATAACTACTGTTGTTGATTGTCCTTTCGGGATCCCTCGAAATTAGAACTTTCAATCCCGCAGGATCCCAAATGTCGGGATCCCGAATACTTTTGTGTTTTTTTTTATTTATAGAGCTTAGTAGCAATTAACGACAATCCCTTGTATTTTTATATCAGCAATTTTAATAAAATGCTCATTATTAATCATTGCATTGTTTTTGTAGGCGTTTTTACAAACATCAATCAGTCAATGTAGTAGAGTAAAAGCTATTAACTAGTAGTAGTTTTTATTACTATGTTAGGTTGATAAAATGCAGCAAATATTATTCAAAGCTATTTTCATTATTTGAATCGGACATGAACATAAGTTTTAAGTACTTACTAAAAGCTCTATAGACATTTTTTTTTTAAATAGAGATGCGAACACGAAATACGTGTCACATCAATATTCTAACTATTTTCAAACTAAGCTAAACGCTTGTGCTATGAAAATAGGACTAACTTGCTGGTCTGGAGTGAGGTTCGAACCCGCGACCTTTAGATCACGAGGTGAGAGTCCCAACTACAAGACCAACAAGGTACTCTATACAATTACACATACAAAACAAAAAATTCTGATCAATCCCGATAATCTCGTCCGATTTTTCGGTTCGGGATTGATCCCGTAATATGCCTCGAGATCTCGCGGAATCCCGATGTTGCGGGATCGGGATTGCATTCACTAATTGTGACCAAAAATCAATCCTGAAAACTCAAATTAAATATGAGAATGTTAAAAACATAGAGAATTGTAGAGTAATAAAGATTTGGGTAAGGGATTATGTTGGGATAGTCAATTATGTAATTGGTGGAAGAAGAAGAGTCATCAGACCTAGTCTGCGACGGGAAGATGATGTCAGAAGAGATGCAAACCAAATACTGCGTGTAACAGACTGGAGGACTGCAGCGGGAGATAGCAGGAGTTGGAGACGAGGACTCATGGAGGCCAAGGATCAATATCAGCTGTAGAGCTATTGAAGAAGAATAAGTCAATTAATTGTATTTGTATGTAATGTGGGAGATTGGATTTGATAAGAAACTTTTCTTACAATTCAGCCAAACTGATTTTATTCTATCATTTGTAATAATGAATAAGATTACGTGGTGATAGTTGAAAGATTCAAGAACCGAAGAGCATGCATGAGAATATATTTAAAAATAGACGATCTAATAGTGGTCTGTGTGGTGTGCCAGGGCAGAAGAGTGTGGCGTTCTCTGCCTTCTCTATTGGAAAAATGGCACAATGATAAATTAGTTATAGATGATAGTTTAGTATAGGTTTCAAAAATTAGTCATGTTAACACAACTTACTTAGAATTGTTGTCTTGCATCTTACGCAGTAATAATATACATTATCTTCTATAAATTGTAACAAAATAATTTTAGGGAGAGAAATACACCACATTTGCACAAAATGCGTGTATAATATATCTCTTGCTTTCTGGCACTTGTACTCAAAACCGCAGCTTCCGGCAATGCAGATTTTTGGCGCCCTCTTCCATGTCTACTATGATGAGCACATCATACAGCGTCATCGGTTTGTCGCATTTTCCTGGACGAATTGGATGTAGTATAGCTATATTAAGCGCTTACAATATAAATGAAATACAAAAACAATTACATATTTATTTATTTATTTAACACCCTTATGGGCTTTTACAAAATATAAAATAAAAAAAATAACATAAGATATACAGTTAAAAAGATTCAGGTACGTCTTATAGATTTGTATAAATTTAGATTGCAGTTAAAAGGATTCAAGTACATCTTATAGTTTTGTATAAATTAAAAATATAAGTTTAAGTAATAGGAAGAAAAAGAAAAATTTATTATCCATTACCATTTAGTTGAGATGTAAGAATTGTATCAACTTTGTCCTGTACATAGTTATTTTATCAGTAAAAATTTTGACCGCTTCCGCATGTACATTGCCTAATGAGTGTAGTCTGGGGATTACAGAGTTTGCTAATGCATTAGTTCTGACATTTCCACTATAATAGAATAATGCACTGTCTTGGTGACCTCGATGGGGCATATAAATCGATCAGACTAATAATCTGGGGGCAATCAGTCATGTTATTTATGATCCTGTATAGAAATATTAGGTCTGTCATGGTACGTCTCACAGACAAGTTTAATAGTTGTAAATAACTAAGGAGATATATTCGTAATTGATATCTTCCAAGCGTATAAGCTTGTAATTAATAAATCTTAAGAACTTTTTAGGATTCATTCAACTGCCGTTGAATGATTAACATAGTGAGGCGACCAAATGATCGAGTTATATTCAACCTGAGGTCTGACAAGAAAAGTGTAGAGGACTTCATAAGTGCGCAGGTCTGTAAAGTTTTGTGCAGTTCTTAAAACAAATCCAAACATTTTGAGACCTTTATTAGTTATCAAGTCAATGTGGGGAATGAATGATAATTTAGTGTCAAAAATTACTCCCAGATCACTTATCTCCCTAACTAATACAAGATTTACATCATTAATTTTGTAGGTGAATTTAATAGGATACTTTTTTTTGTAAAACTAATAGATTGGCACTTGGAGATATTAAGATAAAGTTGATTGTTGGTACACCATTTGAACAGGGAATCCAAATTAGTTTGTAGTATCGTACAATCGGACATACTTTTCACTGATCTAAATATTTTCAAGTCATCGGCAAATATCAAAAATTGTACATCATCAAAAATGTCAGCAATGTCATTTATAAAGAGGATGAACAGGATTGGTCCAAGATGTGAACCCTGCAGAACTCCATTCAAAGAAATGAATTCTTCTGATAATGAAGAGTTAATCTTTACCGAAAGGCTTCTATTGCATAGATAGCTACCTAACCATTGTAATAATTTGCCATGGATGTCCAATCTCTGGAGCTTATCCATCAATATAAGATGTGATACTTTGTCAAATGTTTTAGAGAAATTTGTATAGATTGAGTCTACCTGGTTTCCCTTTCCCAGTTCATTGGATATGTAATTTTCATACAGTAATAAGTTAGTAGCTGTTGACCTACCTCAGAAAAAACTATGTTGGAAAGGTGATATTACGGGTTTCATTTGGTACATTATCTTATTCAGTAAGAGTTTTTCAAAGAGTTTTGGTATTGATGATTGAATAAAATAGGTCTATAGTTTTGATATCACTTTTAACACCCTTTTTGAAAATTGGCACCAGAAAACTACTTTTCCAGACATCAAGATAGCAGCTTATACCCAAAGATAATTTAAATAAGACATATAACGGATAGGAGAGATGATCAACACAATTTATCAGGAATATTGGTGGTATTCTGTCTGGTCCAGCGCTTTTATTGTGATCCAGTTGTCTAATTAGAGTTAAAATCTATATGGACATTTAATTTATTTATTAGATCGGAAACCTCGAAATTCGGTATATAATTTTTTAGATACAGAGGCACTGTCGTATATACTTTTAAAAAAATCTGCGAACATGTTTCGTTTTTTCGTCGAACAATTATGTTATTTCCTACGACATTATTAAGGTACATTGTATTTGATATATCAGTATCATTTTTTCTCAACGAGCTTGTGTATTTCCAAAAATTTTTTGTATTTTCTGTATATTTATCTCAATATTATATACACAGTTATTGAAACACAATTTTGAGAGAGTGGTACACTGCTTCCTCAATCCACTAAATTCAGTGCAATCGCACAAGTTTCAATTTTCTTTGTATATTTTTTGGGCAGATTATTTAAGATTTGTCAAATTAATTAGCTCATAATAGAACTATTTAGTGTATTTTGATTAAAATTGCTTGCATCTAGGAACAAATTTTTCTATAATTTGATAAATTGACTTGTAAAATTGGTCAGCTGCATTATTAATGTTTTCATTGGACAACTACTCCAGTAGATATCGTCGTTTTGGAAGAATGACCAATCAATGTTTGAAAGATGAGTGTTGATATTCACATAATCTGCTTTATGAAAATTGAAAGATGTTTCTTCCTGACTTGTGGGGGTAGCATTATATTGATTATGATTTGGGACATCTTCTCTATTCTCTTATGTAACTGCAAAAAAGTAATAAAGAATTATGTTGGCACATTAGCAACTGTCTTGTTTCGATAATAAAAAATAACATTTTGAATTTTTCTTTATTCCTGTTCCTCATGTTCAAATTACAGTAAATTTTCTGATTCAATTTTCTGAATTTGTAAAAAACGAGTTTAGGATCCACACTGTGTATGTTTACACTATATAGTCATGTGAGGTCTTCGGTGTAGTGTAGTCACAGCATGCTTCAATGTTTCTTTATTTTGTTCAATTACTGCACGATTAATTTTAACCCTAGTAATGCACAATGTTGGATGTAAAGCGTAAGAATAGTGGTGATGGAGCTGATAGTGTTAAGAAGTACCAGAAAGCATAATAAAAACTAAGGTGAAAATAAAAGACTAAAAAGAGGTGAGAAAATGGTTGAGGTTGATATATTCATATAACATGAATCATTCCACTATTAATACCTCAATAACAAATATGGAACATGCAAATAGTTCTGTGCCAATGATGTTCACTTTTATCTACAAGAAATGTGGAAAAGGGATTGAAGACATGGAAAAATTCCTTTGGATGCCCATGCCAACCTTGTTCAATTTGCAAATGAGCTCTTGGGAATATGAAGAAAGGGAATTATTTGTATATATGTAGGACTTGCTGTATTCTATGAATATATATTTATTTTTAGCTATTACTCACTAACATTGTTTAAGTCAGAAAATTATTGTCATTTAACTTCCCGTAATATTGTAAATAAAATATGTACACAGTAAAATAATACATATTACAATGTTTATACATATAACATTTTCTGATAAGATAACAAAATAATTAATGTTTTAAATGATCAGTAGGATATGACAAGCTGTTGTTTCCTATTGATCATTTAGCCCATTTGTTGCTGTTTATTTTTTATTGTACCTATATGATGATTCTTTTATGGTTACATTATCTTTCATCCTTAATTGGTGACCAGATTTCAGAGCATTGAAAAATGTGTTTTATTATTTATATTAGTTTGATAATAGATATTTATATTTATCTAAAATAGCAGTCACCAAACTTTAGGACCTTGCGGACAACTAAATTCTACATTTTAAATCGGCGGACCACTAATAGGATTTTTTAGTGTTATGTAAATATATTGACAAAAATTTTCTCGCAGACCACCACTTTGGCGACCGCTGATCAAAAATATAAGCGGTGTCTGACAGTATATTATTGAAATCTCTAAATTAACTTTTATTCCATTTATTTGATTCATTCAAAAGAATATTCATTTAATATCATATCATAAGAATCAAATAAAGAAGATTCAATATCAAGATCAATTTATAAGATTAAATAGCGAGTGCTTATATTGATCTTTATTAATATTAAATGTAAGACAATATTACATATACAGTATGTCATCTACAAACCTATGAACATTTAAGCTAAAAATCCTGCTTTATATAATTCAAATAAAGATGCTCTACATCAAGGCTGCCCAACCCCAGGCCCGCGGGCCATAATGTGGCCATTATAAATGGCAACCCATTATAAATGGCCCGCGTGAGCAAGTATTAAAATTCCCGCCAAGTTGAAAAAGTGTCACGGGCAGCAGAATGTGTGTTGCTCGCGGTCGTGCGATTGGCTGTCATCATAAATAGACCATAGATAGCTCTTATGTTTTTTGTTCGAGCCATAGAATAGTTTGCGCACGTACCTTTTATATATTGATACAGATTTAAATAATAATAATACAATAATAAAAAATAAAATAAAAAATTTATCCTGCCAATATTCAGCTGGAACTCACTGAACTGCAAATCTGCACTTAAAGACTTTTTTGAAGAAAAAATACTTTCAAAGTCTCAAACTTGTTGGGAAGAATTTGCAGATTTGTGGCGCCAAAATAAGTCTTTCCTGCAATAACTGACCCGGTTTTTCAATTAATAAGTAGTTTCGGATCAACTTATGTTCGTGAAAAGATGTTTTCAAATCTTAATTATATAAAAAATAATTATCGCACATCCCTAACTGAGCAATATATTTCTGATTTGTTGTTACTGTCAACATCTGATCTGACGCCTAACACAGAAGAATTATAAAAACAGAAACAATTTCAGAAATCACATTTATTTTACTAATAGTAGCTTGTTGGTCTTGTGTTTAGGACATTTGCCTCGTGATCCAAAGGTCGCGGGTTCGAACCTCACTCCAGACTTGCAAGTTAGTCCTATTTTGAGTTTGAAAATAGTAAGAATATTGATGTGACACGTATTCCGTGTTCGCATCACTATTTAAAAAAAATATATATTAAGATTTCAATTTTTTAAATTTTGTTTCTTTACTTGGCAGAATATGCTATTTATTTTATTAATTTAATAAACGACAATATCATTATCTTGCATTTCTTTTGTTGCACAATACCTTAAGGCCTAATTTAAATTGTTATCAAAATAAGTAAAAATAGGAACCGTCAGTGGTCAGTGATCCGCCTGTGATTTATGAATCGTCAATTTTGCCCTACTGTTAAAAAGGTTGGGCAGCCTTGCTCTACATCAATCTAGTTATAGTTAATAGGGGTTCAATCAATCTCGTGGGGTTCAATCAATCAAACTCGTGGCGTCTGCTTGCTTGCTTGCCATCAAAAAAACTTTGGATGGATTTTTGAACCTTTTCCCGTGATCCAATCGAGCTGAAACTTGGCAAGTAGACTCGTGGCGACAATCAAGAAGATCTATCAAATTTTTGTTAAAAAAAATTAATAATTATAGTATAATTTCGGATTTTTAGAAATTTTATTGGTTTTTTCATATTGGAATCATTAGAAAAGTTTGATTTGCGACGGCGGCCCGATGACGTCGCGGAATATTTTCTAAATTTTAATTACTCCGTCGGTATACATGATAGGTACACTTCACTACGAATGTCGAAAATCTAAATTGACTGACAAATGTTTTTAGAATTTAATCTTCAAAGCATGAAGTGTTTTATCAAAGCTCAAAACATCTGACATTTTAGAAATATATTAAATTACTGTAAGTTTGGTGTTATCTTATATGTTTTAATTCGTCTTTAATTGTTGTTATATTTTACAAAGAAAGGGAGTTTAATAAAAACTTGGTTTTTATGAATTACTTTTTTATAATGGTACTTTAGACCTCTGAAGGCAAGATTTCTCATTTAGTTTCGTTTCAAACCTTTGATATATAAAACCTTTCTTTAAAGATGTCTGGGCGCGAACAAATGTCGGTGAAAGTAATTAGCATTATATTAACTCCAGTGAAAGAAAACATATCTGTGCGTGAAATCGCTAAAAGAGTGGAGTACATATAATGAAGCTGCCATGAGGCGATTTTTTAAAAAATATTATGAAACAGGTTACGTTTCGAGGAAATCAGGCAGCCGGGGAAGCGAAAGTTGTCCTATAGATATGAGCATGTAATAAAATGACAAGTTTTAAAAAATCATTTCACATCTTAATCAAGCATCCGCTGAACTGCAGGAATTCATGAAATCAAAGAAGAATTAATGAAATGAAGTTTAATGCATTAAAACAGGCAAAAAAGTCGAAAAACAGATTAGAGTGAGCCTTTGAAAGATGTGACTGAATTTCGAATGATTGTTGTAGGGTTATGTTTTCAGATTAATCAAAATTCAATTTAATTGGGTCGGAAGGGAAATGTTTCGGACAGGAATCAGAAGTTCGACACGATCGCCGTGGAACGGTGGCGTCATCACGAAACAATGCCAATTGTGTATGTTTATGTAAACAGATGAAATAAAAGACTTTATGTGACACACTATTTTTTGGACTCTATGAATAATGTTTATTATTAATAGATTTAAACATTGACATATACAATGTAATATTTATGGATTTTTGTCACATCTTTTATTTTTTAATAAAAAGATTAAATCGCTTGCAAAGCGATAGATGATGCGCTTTTCGAAGCAATCGGCCATTCGCGGCATTTTTGACTGACATATGGTCAGTATGGAAATCGAAATATTTTCCAAATGTTTCTGGAATTTAACCCGCTCACGAGGCGTGATAATTTAGACTGGTATATACATTTCCGAGAACCAGCCAAATGGGTGCGCCCGGCTGGTATTCCAAGGTTAAAGTGGGGCGGCAGGCTGCAGACTGACCGTTCCCCATATCGCTTGCATCTGATTTACGGGTACCCAGCCCGAAATCAGAGTCTTGTCGCACAAGACCTACTGGACGTAGACTGGCGGAGGAGCATCATTACTAAAAAGTGCGTGGAGCACCGTACACACAAAATATAAATTAAACATTACAAAATTCTTCAAAAATAATTTTTATTAAAAACACAGGAAAAGTCAAGAAACGCATAGAAAACATAAAAAGGGAAATTAAAAATAGTGGCCCTGAAATAGACCTTTTACGCTCAACATGAGCGCAATCGCTAATAGCGACCCCACCGGCCGAGCGATAGCGTGCTGAAAAAGATGACTTTCAGTCAAAATCGAATATTGGCCGCTACAGCAGTCCAATTAAACTAAAACTTTCTTTATTGTATTCCTCCAGTAAATATCTATACAAAAAAAATATATTTACGACTACAAATTACATCAGAAACGTAGGGGGAATTTTGTTTGATAAAATTGTTTATAACTGACATAATATTAATTGTTCACTCATTAAACTATAGTCAAAAGACGCCTTATAAAATATACTTCATAATTATTACACAAAAATTCATGTATCTACTTAAGCACTATTTTTTATTGAATTTAATGTAGCTAGCCGATTGCACTCGGTACATAACTTGTAATAACTCTGTTAATACTACCTTGCGGGTCCCATAGACTATGTTAGATTATCAGCAAGGTTTAGTTTTGTATAAATTAAAATGATTTACGTCTCAAAAAGACGATGAAACCATTTTTACGATTTTTTATGTCGGAGCAAAGTGCTTTCTGCTGATCTCCGCAGCCAATCGTCAGACTGATTAGTACCAAAATTCACTCAGAGATGGCGCGAGCGCTGAAATCGGCAAAGCAAGCTTTGTGATTGGCTGATTGTTTTACGATGGAGTTATGGAGGGGATTTTGTAATTTGGCTATATAAACAGTTTCATAACGGTGAGCAATTCAGTACACCTGAAGGTGCTTTAAGAGCCTATCGGACCACTTTTACCAGTCTTTCATTTCTCTCTACCTACAACGACCCTGCTGACTACTTGGACTTTCTCTGGATCTTCTTTGGCCCTTTTAAGGCAACCTCTACTACACCGGTGTTTCTAGATTGGTTTTATACGACTTTGCCATCTGAAACTTTTGGTGCGTTTCTTCGAGTTTGAGCACGTGTGACCATACTATCTTTTGCGTGTTCCTGTGTGAAACAGGAAGATACTCGCATTTTTGTATAACATCAAAATTTGCTAATTTAACATATAAAAATACGAGTTAGTTTAAAATAAATTAAAACCTAAATAAACATTGGAGGAAATGTTACCTATTTTACCCGCCGAGTCTTAAAGAATAAGTTTCCAAATTTTGAGTCCGATCGGTCAAACGGTACAGATTTGCATCGAAAATATGTCAGGAGGAGGGGAAGGGGTATGAGAATAGAGGGGAAATGTTGCTATGTTACCCGCCGAGTCCTAAAGAATAAGTTTCCAAATTTTAAGTCCGATCGGTTTAACGGTACAGATTTGCATCGAAAATATGTCAGGAGGAGGGGAAGGGGTATGAGAATAGAGGGGAAATGTTGCTATGTTACCCGCCGAGTCCTAAAGAATAAGTTTCCAAATTTTGGGTCCGATCGGTTTAACGGTACAGATTTGCATCGCAAATATGTCAGGGGGTGGGGAAGGGGTATGACAATAGGGAGGAAATGTTGTCTATGTTACCCGCTGAGTCCTTAAAAATAAGTTTCCAAATTTTGAGTCCGATCGGTTTAACGGTACAGATTTGCATCGAAAATATGTCATGGAGAGGGGCAGGGGTATGAGAATAGGGGGGAAATGCCTATGTTACCCGCCGAGTGCTAAAGAATAAGTTTCCAAATTTTGAGTCCAATCGGTCAAACGGTACAGATTTGCATCGAAAATATGTCAGGGGGAGGGGAAAGGGTATGAGAATAGGGAGGAAATGTTGCCTATGTTTCCCGCCGGGTCCTAAAGCATAAGTACGCAAAATTTGTATCGAATCCGAAAAACAGTGTGTAGAGAACAGTCAGACAGACATTGAGTTTTATAGGTATAGATTTATTGAAAAAATATATAACTGTTCACCAAATCTACAACTGGTAAACACATCGCACATTGACAACCTCTGCATGTTTTGAATCATCAGATAACAAACCACAAATTCAAAACTCAACCTATGTCATTTCATATTGGGTTATCACAGTGGTTACAATAGTTATCAGACCTAGTCCACAAGAGAACACATTACAATTTTTTTTATCAAATAATACATTATTAATTAAAAGCATTGTTGAATAATTACTTTATATTATAAACAATTTAAAAATAAATGTCAATTTATCTGTTGCAGTTAGTAAATTTGGTAAGTTTTTGTTTAAAATTATTCACTATAGAATGTCGACAGATACAGAGATAAGCTTGCATTTTTTGTTCAATATTTCTGGCTTAAAATCGTTAGACTATCATAATTCATTTGCTTTTATACAAGTCAAATAAAATAAAAGCCTTTCAGAATTTTTGTATAGTTTCTGTTATTTTATTTGACTTGTATTAAAGCAAATGAATTTTTAATATTCTTTAAGTGTAGTGATAGCCCAAAGTTTTACAGAAAATAAGTCAGAAATATTGGGAAAATATGCAGACTGATGTCATTTATCTCTGTAATCTTATTCAGTGGTACCTCAATGTACGAGTTTAATGAGTTTAATACCTTGCTCGTATCTCAAAGCAATTTTCCCCATTAAAATGAATTGAAATGCCATAAATCCATTCCGGCCCCCAAAATGCCACCCCAGTTGTTTTTGTTACGTATTTTTGAATAAGAAAAATGTATTTATCAATTATTAAAAATGTATTTATTGAGTAAATGACAAATATTGTATTAAAACATAATAAAAGAGAATTAAAAAAAAAAAAACTGGTTTAATGAAGTGTTGTGTCATTGTTTTTCTCTTCACTGGTCTTTATCTTTTTCACTATGCTTTCCTTACTTTCACCTGCGGGCTGTTTAAAAAAAATTCTTTCCAGGGAGGTTTGTTTTTCCTCCCTTTCAAAATGTTGCGGAAATAAGTTAGGCAAGTGTCATTAATAGCTCCGATGGATAACCTGTTGCAACTTTTTCGGGGTGTTTCTTTTTCATGAACCGTAACGAGTGTGCCCCGCGCACTTTTTTGACTTTCTCACACAAGCTTTTTGAGATACTTGTATGTCAAGATACCACTGTATTATTATTACAATATTTCACCCAAGGTGAAAGAATATTTTCTATTCAAAATTGAATGAACCCCAGAGGTTTTTTTTTTATTTATCTCCTCAATTTAAGATTTGAAAGACAGTGTTTAGTTTTTGTTTTGATTTTTCCAATATTTTTTCTGTTGGAGATTAACCGGGTCAATTTTTTATTATCTTTTTGTTATTTTAGAGTGTGTTGTACAATAATTATTAAAATTATTTAGAAATGGCCTAAGTTAACATTTTCCTAAATCAAAACTGCATACAGCGAAACCTTGGATTGAGAATAACTTTTTCTGCGAGCATTGATATTGAGAATAAGTTTTTCAAGAGGAGCAAAAAGTTTTAATAAATTTTGGCATGATAAACGAGATCATGGTAGACTAGGTACTGATATTGCAAGTTAAAAGTAATGCAATGTTCACAGAAGTTCTGTAAATCTCAAGTACCTAGTCTCCCATAAGGAACAAGTGTCCCCAGTCTCTCCTGCCTATGTTATCAAAAATATTTAAATATGTTTTTCGTTTTAATCATTTTTATAGTTTATGGAATGAATCATCTGAATTGTGCTTTGAATTACTAACAAATTTCCGAAATTAGTTATGATCCAATCCAAGGTTTAACTGTAATTAATGTTCTACTTATGTTAGAAAAAATCATCGGCTAAAAAATTATAAAAAATATTTACATATTTGTTTGATTTAAAAAAATATATTTTTAAATTACACTAAATCTGGCAATCCTCAAAAAATATTTTTGTATATTTCAGGCTGTAACGACAAAATAAAATGGGGGTATTAAATTTAATAATTCTTTTAACATACATATATTATGCAAATGGTTTATCAGTGTTGAGTGATATACCACCAGACGCAAATGCTGCTTCAAGTAACTTCATAACTCAATGTTTGAATCCAAATGACCCGAACATAAAATGTGAAGATACTAAATATCAAATCTTGCCATTCTTTTACACATGTGAATTACTTGGTAGCTTTGATGCTCCACCAAAGAGAATAAGTTATAAAGATGACAATGTATTTGTGGCAATCAATTCAAAAACCTTCTCCGTTACAAATGCTGGTGAAGATCCTGTTGAGGTTAATACTGTTATACCACCAACTGGAACTATAATTGATCAACATAAAAACAGATTTTATGTTGGAGATGGCACTACTTATGTAATGCTGGAAGATAGTGGTAAAGAAATTGAAATTTTGACATCTGAAGATTACGCTTTAAATGAACTAGCTCTGGATAGTGAAATAAATCAATTATTTATTCTGTCATTTAGCATAGCTCAACGAATAAATAGATCAGGTAGCTTATATGTTCTGAATACTGATGCACTCGTCCCAGATGTCAATGGGAAAATAAGAGCTAAAAAGATAGAAGATTTTGGTGAACGGTTCTCTGCTTTAACTATCTCAAAAAAATCTGATGCCATCGTCTTAGGAATTTCTGATGAACACGGTGGAAAATTACTGAAGTTGAACCGTAAAACATATGATCCATGCTCTCAAGTAACAGAAAAACGTACACATTTTCATAAAACACTTATGGAAGCAACAGAACGACTTAAGCAAATATTTGATGACGCCATGAAACAACATAATACTGGTCGAAATTTACGCATGCAAGACGATTCTATATTAAAAAGGTTGACAGCGGAAAAAACTCTTTTGGAAAACAAATTAAATATTGCAACTTCAAAATTAGAAGGTTTTACAAAAAAAATTTTTGCATATTCTGGCAGCCTAAAGAAGATTCAAGCCCAACAGGAACAATACAAAAAAGTTTCCATTTCAATCACAAATAAAGACAACGACTTGGAGTGCCTTCCGACTCGAGAAATTAAAGCCTTAAGGAATGAAAATGAACAACTTGCTAATCAGGTAAATTTATACGAGAGCATATTTTCCGGAACAATTAGCGTTCTCGATGACATGGTGAACCCAAATGACAATGAAAAGTACAATAGATTTGTGACAGGTCCAACTCTCTTGGTATAATCAGAAAATATTTTGTAAGATATTATGCAAATAATTTGACTTGAAAATGACAAATATATATATGTACAACATAATGTATAAAATGTGTTGAAAACTTAATGCAGAAAATATTTTTCTGTACTGCCGTCATTAAATATTTTGGATCTGACTTGTGTTATACTATTTTCATGAGATTGTTTTTAATTATGTGTGTGTTATTTCTCTTAGAAATTGCATTTGGGATATTAAAAAATACTGTTCTACGATAATATAACTTTTTGGTTCGCGTGAGCTCTATTAGAAACAAATTAACTAATGTTGCAGATTAATGTTTTACTATTCGATAGGTAAATTATTTATATTCAACATGGAATTGTAATTTTAGATAAATAATTAATTTTTTCTAATAAATTTTGACAAACAATTTTGACTACAAAAATCTCACTGTTTCATGGAGTTCTTGATAATCTTCTCTAATTATCTCAGTGTAGCATAATAATAATAATATATATATTATATGAGTATAAAGTGATAAATAAATGCATTATAAATATTGCTGTGTGTTTTACTATGTTGTATATTATCACTTACAACTCTCCAACACAACATGCACGGGACTTCAGTTGTATAGAAATTAATGAAAAAATAATTGTGCTTATAAATTTATTTATGAAAAGTGATGTGTGTAACGAAATAAACAGAAAATCTTGGCAATAAAAAAAATAAATTAAAATCATGTTCATTTCTTAGACACCTACACGGCATCTTCACGTTTGTGTTTACTGGGGTATTATGCCGTGTTGTTACGACCTTTCGGGCCGACGTTTCGGATCCCATTGCAGGGTCCATCATCAGGGCTGATGTGTTGTCTTGAATGTTGGTGTTGTGGTTAAGTATCAGCTTGCAATACCGTGCCGAAGTCATGATGTGTTGTATTGTGTTGTATGTATGATTCATCTGTTGTCTGATCACTATCTCTGCGGAGTCTGCGACGAGAATGACTTTGAAGCGCCGGATACCAAGATGTTTTTAATTTGAGACCATCATCTCTATTAATGTTTATCGGATGCTTGTAGATTTCTAGTGCTTCCTTGATAAGACGCGCATGGTGACTCTTAGGCTTTCCAAGGATTTTCGGTTCGAATGCAAAATGATGGCCGGTATCCAGAAAATGCTCAGCCAGTGCTGATTTTTCTGGATGACCCTTTTGGAAATGGTACGCGCCGTTTGCCCCACGTACCTATACTTTATCGCAGTCTTGACAATCGAGTCTATACACACCGTCTGTTTCTAAGCGATCTCGATCCTTTGCTGATCTCAACATATCCTTAATTTTGAAGTTGGTACCAAAAACTGTCTTAATGTCTCTTTTCTTGAGAGCTCTGGCAATTCTGTCTGTAACGCTTTGGACAAAGGGCAGAAAGGCGATGCCTTTGCACTCAGGTTCTGTATGTTTTTCAGGGCGAACAGACCTCGTACTTATGACGCATTGTATCTGTCGCTTCTGGTAACCATTGCCTTCCAGTGCGTCGCTGAGTGTTATCATTTCCTCCTGTAGATATTCATCTTGGCATATCCTTTTGGCCCTCGTGGCCAAAGTGTTGATGAGACCTCTTTTTTGAGCAGGATGATGGTGGGAGTTCGCATGTAGATAACGGTTCCGTTATCTACATGCGAACTGCCACACTGTCATGCTATATATACCCATGGCCCTGTCATGTTTTGGTATGTCATATTATAAACATTACTAGCTGGTTGGCCCGGCTTCGCTCGGGACCATAATTCGGTAAGCATAGAATCGTGTTGCCGTCTCTTTTTTGCTGGTTTTGGCACCTGTGATTGGATTGCCTTGCTGGACCGTCATTGCTTTGCCAAAATATCTACAGATATTTTAGCGCACAATCATAACACTCTAGAGAGAACTTTCCAAAACTTTCTAGAGCATTCCGAAAACTTCCTGGAATCTTCTAGAATTTTCCCTTTCCAGAACCTTCTAAAGCATTATAATTCTTTCTGGAACCTCTAGACCCACCGACGCACTCCTCCACTCAGTTTGGAACCTTATAGATCTTTTTGATAGCTTGTAGAACTTTCTCCTTCCAGAACTTTTTAGAGCATTCTCGAACCCTCTAGAACTTTCCGGAACCTTTAAAACTCGCTGACACATTCTGCAACTCAGTTTGGAACCTTATAGAACTTTCTGAAACTTTCTCCATCGAAAACATTCTAGAGCATTCTGGAACCTTCTCTTAATCTTCTGGAAACCTCTAGATTCACCGATGAACTCAGCCACTCGATTTGGAACCTTATAAAACCTTTTTAAACTTTCTCCTTCTAGAACCTTCTAAAGCATTCGAGAACCTTAATGAACGTTCTGGAACCTTCTAGGCTCACCGACATACTCTGCCACTCAGTTTGGAACCTTCTAGAACTTTAAGGAATCTTCTAGAACGTTCACTTTCCAGAAATTTTTAGAGCTTTACTGAACGTTTTAGAACCTTCTAGGTTCACCGACACCCTCCGCCACTCTGTTTGGAGCCTTTTAGAACCTTCTTCAACTGTATCTTTCTAGAATCTTCTAAAGCATTCGAGAACCTTCATGAACGTTCTGGAACGCTGTTTGGAACGTAAGAGAACATTCTTTAGAAGAATAAAGATCTTCTACAACGTTCTCCTTCCAGAACATTCTAGAACTTTATTAAATATTCTTGAATCTAATAGTCACAGATACACTTCGTCACTCTGTTTGGAACCTTATAAACTTTCGTTAATCTTCTAGAACGTTCTTCTTCCAGAACTTTCTAGAGCTTTATCGAACATTCTGGAACCTTCTAGACTCACAGACACACTCCGCCATACTATTTGGAACGTTATAGAACTTTTGTCAATCTTCTAGAACGTTCTCCATCCAGAACATTCTTGAACTTTATCGAACAGTCTGGAACCTTATAGAATCACAGACACAATCCGCCACCAGAATTTTATATACCTTTATCAAACGTTCTAAAACCTTCTCGACTCGCCTCTTAGTTTAGAGCCTTATAAAATTTTCGGGAATCTTCTAGAACACTCCCCTTCCAGAACTTTCTAGAGCTTTGCTGGACATTCTGAAACATTCTTGACTCACCGGCACAATTCAACACTTAGATCGGAACCTTATAGAATTTTTGGGAATTTTCTAGAACGTTCTCCTTCCAGAACTTTCTAGAGAGGATTTTTCCGGAACCTTCTAGAATTACCGATACAGTCGGCGGGTCCATTCTGGAACAATCTGAAGTATTTGTGGCCTTCCCATAACAAATCAATGTGCTAGAATGCACATTTTCATCCCCCATTTCCACCCACGCTCAGCCACCCCCACCAAACTCACACATTTTCAATGGGACACCGAGGGCTATCCACCACCATAACCACCAGGGGATGATAGTATCTGGTTGTGAAGAAAACTTGGCGGATAGGGAAACACGGGTTTCTTTTTATATATATATATATTGATTTTTGTCTTGATGTTGATTCGGAGACATTTATCTCTTATTTTAGCTGTCACAAAAAAATAGTCACATTTGTACCGCTAGTGTTATCAATTATATTTATCATCTCTCTAAACATTGTATTATTGCATTAAAATACATTTTAACCAATATGTAAATATCAATTATCACAATCACGCCAGAGAAGTATAACTTTTACCGTGTGTACACGAGTACACGAGAATTTATTAGCATTGGGGAAACGATTGTGACTTATTATATACAATTAGTTTTCACTGGAATGTTTTATGGCTTCCATCTCATTCCTGTGGTTTCTATGTCTTTCTTGCTCTGCGCGGCGGGTCTGGATTGGGAACTCTCTGGTCCCTTTCTGGTGAGACTGCAGTTGCTAATCAGTTACTGAAAAATAAATCAATATGCATCATAATTAAATTAAAGAACGGAGTGCTATTCAGAGTTATTTTAAAACATTAATAACTTCACAGGACTATATTCCTGCCTTGATTATGAGTCGAAAATGTTCAAGCTATCGTGACCTAATATCGATGTTTTCCAAATTGGAATTCAAAGGTTTTTATAATTTTATTTGACTTGTATTAAAGGTAATGAATTTTTCATATTCAATATAAGTTTTGTTGATTTATATAATAATGATTTTACAAAAAATAAGATAAAATTATTGAAAAAAATGCAAACTTTGATGTCGCATATCTCCATAACCATTGATATTATAGACGTACTACTATAACTAGGCGTGCGAGGGAGGGCGTCGCTGTCGCGTAATAGAAGTTGTCAGGGTGTAAATTTATTACACAATACATAACGTACAGAATGTCCGGTGACTGGTGTCGTATTAAATACAGAAATTTGGTCGGGCAGCACTAAGAAACCATGCAGTAATGGCAGCCATTCTATCTGTCAAACTGTCAAACGGTAATATCGGTCCATTATTCGCTTTTTCAGCTTCGCAAAACTTTAATACTTCATTAGAAATTGTTCTTGCACCATCCCAGACTGTTAAGGATGTTTTGGACATAATAATTCAGTGTATATTGGTAATCAAGATGACACAGCTCGCACTCAAAGACGAGAATGAACTGAATGACGGAGCTGCCCACTAGTCACTGCCCATGTGTCCAGTCGTTTGACGTTCTCTTCAAACCTAATTCCTTAGTCAAAATTGAATGTACCTTTCCAATGTTAACCCCCACCTCGTTCACAAATTTTTGGACTGAGATACGACTATCCTGCATGACCATAGTCCACACTTAGTCAATCACATTATTGTTTTGGGACGTGGTTCACTGTTCACTGATGTGCGGTTATTTTTGAAGCAGCTATACCACTTCTTTATCCGGTAGATACTAATAGCGTCGTCCCCGAAAGCCTGTTGGATCTTTTGAGTGGTTTCTGCTTGGGTATCACTAACTTTTTGGTAACACTTAATGCAATATTACTGCTAATGTAATTCTGTCATTTTACAACAATTGACAATCTTATCATTTGACTACACTTCTTCACTCAGAGGCTGACTACCATCGACTGTCGCTTTGTGCGGGCGGTAAAAAATTCATGTGTATGAATGTTGTGTAATGTGTATGAATGTTCTCTTCTTCATATCTTTACCAAAAGACACCTCCCATGCTCAAATGGCTTGGGTGGAAAAATAAAGGTTCGATATTATTCAAATAAACCATGTATAATAAATCTTCTTTTATTGATTTTTCATATGTTCATCCATCCATCCACAATTTTTTTTTTTAAGAAGAGTCATTTAAAAAAAAAAATGTATCTACCTACGCAAATGCAGGTTAAAATAATTTATTTTATCAAAGATATACTGATCTGTACTTTAACAATTTATTTCGAAAATATTTAAATAACTGAGATTTGATTTAAATTTTATTTGAGCTGTATTTTTACTACCTAAATATCTATCACAAGCAAGGACGGATCCAGGGGAAGGGTCATGCGGGTCATGACCCTCCTCTGGGCTGGATCCAGGACTTAGGTGGACCTGGACCCAGCCCTAAATTATAACTTCTTGTGACTTGACCACGACTATGTGACCCCCCCCTGGCGCCAAAGCTGGATCCGCTCTTGATCACAAGGCCCTCTTAGACTGGTTAAAGAACTTGATTTCTATCTGCAACTCTTCTAAATATCTATGACAGGTATCGATGGATTCCTCATGAGGTCTAGGATACAGATCTGTTGGTAGTAGATTGCCAAAATGGTGGAGCGGGGAGGGAGGGAATCAAAGATGGCGGACGAGTGTTTTTATTTTAAGCTTTATCTCAATAAATTATGGACGGATTTATTAGTTTTTTGCCTTGTTTGAACGGATATAATATTGTCTGTTTCTTTTATAGACATTTATTATGTCAATTTAATAGGTCAAAAGTTATCTTGCGAAATCTACAATTCTTTCAAAAGTGCAAAAACGTTTTGTTATTATAAAAAATATTAAGAAACAACAAATAGCTAATAATGCACAAGGGGGGCGCGATCCGTGCACTCTCGCCGCGCGTCGTGGAGACCACTGCACGTTAATATGTATACGATTTTTGTTTTTTATTTTGTGTACATAATTGGAAACTTAGTTACAGTTAATGCATTTTTGAAGCCGACTGTAGGTCTGTAGTTAAAAGTGGTTAAAAGTTCCCCTGTCACCTAGTGTTGCCGCTCTTTCAGTAATACCTTATGAAAAGAAATCAGAAAGGTTTGCCTTATTTTGTGAATGGTGTATAAATCGGTCCCATATTTTTGGCAGTGGAGTAACAGCCAGTTATATTATACTCAGTGGGAGTAATTTTTGCTCTTTTGATTCTTGTACCAGATTTAATTAAAAGCAGATTATATTGTTTGAAAATTACATTATGGCTCTGGCAGTCTCTAAAATGGCCCATAATTATTTTCAGGAATATGATCTTCAAATCTAAGAATGTATTTGCCGTTTTTTGCTTATCGAGTGCGTGAATGAGAGCTTGACCATCAATAATCTTCATTGTTTTCGATCGCTCTTCTATTTGTAGTGTGTCCAGTACTGCGCCTTTTTCTTTCAGTATATTTTTTATTTTCAGTATTTCACCTAGAACCAATTTCAAGCATTGTCTAATTTGGCTGTTTTCATCAAATAAAGATGGTGGCGGGTTTTTATGTTCGTGTTTCAATATGGGTTTTAGATCTATATTCCGTCCACTCTTGACAGAGGGAAACATTTGTCTCACTAATTTCTCGGCATCAATTGGTCAACTTAATTTTTTGTAAAATTTCTTACCATGGTTAATTTATATAGATATAATTTATATGAAAACTTCTCGATTTTTTTTTTTTAGCGGGGTGTAAAAGTCAATCGTTATTAGCACCAATCTTTCAGTAAAAAAATCAACCGTCAGTGTCTGGCCTCGAGTCTTTGCCGCAAGTAGATCAGTGGCGATTTCATCCGATGCAGCTTCACCAGTAAATATGTTCGTTATCTTGTCACTTCTGACTCAAATATCTTACACTTTTTGAAAATTTCATAAAGTTTTTGTACATCTGATTTATCTTTGTTGAATTTCGACTTGCTTGAAGTAACTTCATGTGAGTCTTCTGTTTTTGCCATACATTTGCTCAGCCAGAATTGTTAAATTAGACCGAGCATTGAAAATGATGCACCAGCAATCTGTCCTGGTATTTCCTACAAGTCCTCCGGCTACTTTATGCTCTTTGTTCACATGTTCCAGGGCCTGGTCTGGTGATTTTTCATTAAATGTTTTTTTTGTTCGCTTTACCACAAAGTTACCCTTTAAAAATTCTTCATACACCTCTTTAGCATTTTCAGGTAAAGATTTAACATCATGAAGATAAATAGATCTCCAGCAAGCATAATTCGTGTGATCGTATATGAAAAACCAAGGCAGCATTTGCGTAACTGCCAGTGATGTACAAGATACCCTATACAAAGTATCTGGAATACAAAATGCAAGATACTTTAAAATCAAGTATTTCAAATACCAGATACAAATAACTTTCTGGAATGGTATCTGAAATACTAGATACAAAATATGTATCTTCCAAATACTTTTTAAAGATAAAAATCCTTTTGTAAGAAAACACATTTTATTGAATGTAAGTTTATTTTTTACATGAATAATTTATGAATAAATCACGTTGATCGCGCAAATATGACAGAATAAAATATTATATTTTTAAGGTTTTAATTGAGACTTAAGTAAAACCAGATCTTCAAACATTTTGTCATTCATTTTTCTTCATTCATTAAAGGTAGGTACATCATTGGAAAAAAGTATCTTAGCAATCTTAGTATTTACAAAATACTAAGATAGCAAAATAATGTATCTAAATACAAGATACAAGATGAATATTCAAAAAGTATTTCAGATACAAGATGAATATTCAAAAAGTATTTCAGATACAAGATGAAAATACGTATTTTGCATCTTGTATCTTTATTTCAAATAATTGTATCTTAGATAAGTCACATCTCTGGTAACTGCTTCAACATATTATTGTCAATCTCCCTCTCTATCTGCCCGAATAAATTTAAATATTAGACAAGCCAACTCGAAAGTTCTCCAGTACATATACATGGCGTTTGATTTGTTTTGTTCATCACGGTCATGTAACAATTCGAAAATGATACAATCTATTTTGGATTCAATCAATTGCCACGTAGTTAACACTTCCGAACTTGCTTGTGAGTAATCATTCAGTAATTTCTTAAGCTCAAGAAGTTCATCTAGTCGAGCAGAGCAATTTACTGTTCTTTAAATTCATTTACTTAGGGAATAAAAAAAAAGCACAAGGCATCAAGAGTAATTTTTAGAGCACAAACACTACGATTATAATGTTTAGCCTCAAAGATATTTAGTGCTGTGTTTTGTTTTAAGGGAATCTGCAATTCCGACTTTGTTATCATTATTTAACCCTAGATTGATAACCTACGTCGCAGAGGCACCCAACAAAATGTAATATCACTGTCTCTTTTTATCCGCTGCGCGTACGCATTTGTCCTGTTCAGCCAACTCAGTAGTCCACTAGCACTCTCGATCGGCGACTATGCGCGTGCAGTGAGTATTATAGTTTTAGAGTTAGTAAAGATTGATGCGCTCGAGAGACGTATGGTTATCTTTTGAGTAACTTTTAGTGCAGTTTCAATCTTATAGTATTTTTTATTTTATGGCCTTAAATCAAATTTTATTTCGTTATCAGGACACATGTACGTTGTGATCATCATGGCACGTAGGATACCCTTAGATGAAGATGAAATAATTACATTATTAGGCATACACGAGGAGTCTGATGCTAGTGATGCTCAGCAGACTGATAGTGAATTGGAAGATCATCTAAGCGAAGACGATGTGCAAAGTGACATTGAAGAGGAATTTATGGACATTATGTCTGAAGATGTAAAAAGTTTTTCTGATTTTGAAGAGGAATCGTCCTGAAATAGTGATGTTTTATAACCAGACGAAAGATGGAGTAGATATTAATTTGATCAAAAGTGTTCTACATTGTCCTGTTCTCGCAAAACTAACAGATGGCCAATGACTATATCTTATGGCATATTGAATATGATTTTTGTTAATTCATATGCTTCATATTGCCATAACATTCAAGGGAAGAACTTTGTGTCGTAGAGAATATATGAAAAAACTTAGCGATCAATTGACTGCACCGTGGATGAACCAAAGATTAGACGCCCCAAATTTGCCAATAAATGAAAGAAATAAAATAGAAAATATTGTTGCCAATCTGCTAAAGTAAGTCCAGGTAATAATGAATATGAACATCTGGCTAAAAAACCGCCGATTTTGTAATTTTCGTGCGAGTAAAAAAAAGAGAATGTCTGTGATGACTTGCGTGAAGTGCAAAAATACTTTTTGTGGCGAGCACAAGAATGATGTGTGTCCTAAATGTCTGAAATTTTTTTATATGTTAGGAGCCTTTATGCAAAGACTTTTTGTTTGTCGTTATTTTTCGACGTAAATTAAAAAGTGATTATAATTACCAAAAATAAAAAAGTAATACATGAAAACTTTGTTTAATTTAGAAATTAGGAATGAAACTTTATTATTAAGTATAAAAAATCTATTCAAAATATAACAAACATTCAAAAGCACGCATCGATTATTGTGTGCCTCTGAGGCGTATGGTTATCTTCTATTATTCTTACACTATATATTCTTGTATTATTTTTATTTTTAGTTTTTTTTGGTTTATTTCAAGTCATCTAAGGGAGTCATTCTTATGTATTTTAATTCTTGTTGTTTGTTTTTGAGTGGTTTTCAAGTAATCTTTTGAAACATTCTTCCACAGCAATAACCCATAGCCCGCGCTCCCGTTGCGTATGATTGATCATAACTCAATCAGTATAAATTCTAGAGTAGTGATGTATTTTTTTTTGAATAGCTGAATTGTTTCTCCATATTCTTGTGTTAACTTTTATTCCTGAAAACTGACTACTTTTCGAGTAATCTTTCAAAACATTTTTACACTTTTGTAATTTTTTTAGGTTTTACAAAATAACTTTTAAACTATTACTTTGACGTAATAAATACGTGAAGAAGAAACATAAACAATATTGTTAGTGTTCAAATAAAATTTAAAATTGAGAAATCCGTCCAGTATTTATCGAGATACAGCGAAAAGAAAAAGTACTCGTCCGCCATATTTAATTGCTCCCCCTCCCCCTGCCACAACTTTGGCACTCTACGACCGACAGATTCGTATTCAAGACGTCACAAGAAATCCATCGATACCAGTCGTAGGTATTTAGAGGAGTTGCAGATAGATTTTTTTTTTGCTGAACCGCACCATCTGCTATGTTTGCAAATACTGACTCACTAATTAGAAAACTATAGAAATTATTGATCTTTTCCAACTTGTCAAGGCGAACAAATAATAAAAAAAGGAAAAGGATTAAGATTTAGAAATAATTTTCGTTGTATAATATGTAAAATACTTTTGAATGCGAATGCTTTTCGATCTTTTCTGTGGGTAGGTACTGGTTTCAAAGAGCAAATGTTATTTTCTACAGTGACTTCTTTGTAGCGTATGACAGTTTTGATACTCTGCCCGTTAACCTAAATGTCAGGTTTATTTGTGAATTGGGAGAACTTTAAAAAAGTGATTTGAATTAATGTCGCCAAGGCGTGAACCCGCAACAAGATACAGAGTGGGTTATGAAGATCTGAGAAATCGCAGTAAGTGAAATTGAACATTGTTTTAACTATCTGCATGACGTTTTGAAAATAACCAACAGGTTGGTGAAGTAGGTATTTATGTGTATGCTAATATTTTAACATTTTTGAACGTCGCTGTCTACTCATACTTTCAACTGTTCAAATTTATTCTATCAAAAGTATTACGATTAAGAATTGTATTATCAATAACTCTTTCACGGTTTTTGTTTTTTTGTGATTGTTTTGATAATAGCAATTTGTTTATCAATAAACGAAATTAGTTTTTAGAAATATTCAACATTAAATATATGTTATCAATAGTTTGTGGAGATTTACTTCTTGTTCATGTCTTTTATCTTGTTTTATATTTTGAATTTATGGTCTTTGAAATGGAGTAATTATAATCATTACACTTCTTAATTCTAGGCTTTTACTAATATCAAGGGCTTTGGCAGGGTTTCTAATATTCGTTTCGTAAAATAATTGGATTCTTTTAAATTAAACATGCACATCTTTGGCGTTTCTGCATAACATAGTTAATTTAAAAGAAATCATGATTTTTAATAATGTACCTGATCAGTTTATCCACGAGATAAGTAGTTGGGTGAGAAACTGTATTCAAATTAATTTATCCGACAAATAGTTTCATCATCTCTGCATAGCAGTTTATCCAGACATGGTGAATCAGTTTGAATCAAATTTTTTGTTGTATTTAAAAAAATATATAAAGTATGTACAGGATTTTTTGCCTTCCTGCTGAATTTAAGAGTGTTGACGGAGCATTGTCTTAAAACTGTGCGAATGAATGTCTTTTACAAAATAAAACGTCTGTCAATTACAAAAGTGATTTACAAATAGTTTTTTGGAAGTTTCGAAATGAGATCATGAATAATCTGCTTTCATCATTCTGCTTACTTTTTAATGACAAAGTAAATGATACTACTTACGGTTGAATTCACAATACTACTTGTTTGACGCTTCGGACAAAATGATTTTAATTCAATTTGTGGATAAGCATGTGACTTTTATAGATGTTTAGATTCAAAACGTATCAACTTATGAACTCACTGAATAATAATGCAAGCAAATAGTGATATTTTTTATATATTCCGCTTTATGATGGAACATTGTTTTGAGTCTTGTAAATACATATTTTCTCTACGAAAGTTTAATACAATAATAACAGTTCTATATATGCTATGTAATTAAATTGCAAAGCAGCTTTTGAATTATATGAATTATTTTTATTGATAAAAAGAATACATTGTTTATAAAACCACTATCTATTGAAATTCGACATGTTTCGGACCAATAGATCCTTCATCAGAATACAATGTATACTAAAAATATTTTATGTGTAGACATTAACAAGAACAAAAATAGATATATGGGAGTTGAATAACTAATTAAGAACTAATGTGCAAAAGAAATTAAAAGTAACTATTTGTATGTAGGAAGAGACGAAGAGTGGTACTCGATCAGTATACAGGAGGCAAGAAAATGAAATAGAAGAATCGGAGCTATGGCTGGCGTTTTGCGTTCTCTATATAGTGTGGCAATAAGAAAATCCGAGCTAAGTGTCATGACAAAGCTGACTGTTTTCAAATCTGTGTACAGGCCCACCCTAATATATGACCATCAAATTTGGATTTTAACGTAGAGAGTGAGTGCAAGAATCCAGGCTGCGGAGATGAGTTTTCTAAGGGGGGTAGCGGGAGTCACACTGGTGGACAGTGTGAAGTGCCGACATATAGAGAAATCACAATAAAGCGGCTTGGACGTGTGCTAAGAATGCCAGAGGAATGAGTACCAAGAAGTGTCAGGACAGGTAACCGGCTGGTCGCCCCAGATTATTAAGCTAGAAGAAACAACAGAAGAAAGGGTATGAAAACTGGATGGGCATTGACATACGGAAGTAGCACAAGAAAGAGAAATATGGAAGCACCTTGTCTAGTCTTTGGGCCCTAGACCCTACTAGGACAAGGGGATGAACATGATGAAGTATTTGCATAAAGGGTTAGGTTATTTATAATATTTAATTTGCTGTTAACAATTTTTCTAATTTATCTAATATCATCCTTATCCTTGATATTTACTATATATAATTCTTTTATTTATGATAAATTTATAATAAATTAAAGAATTGTGTATTAAATAACAAGGGTAATGATGATATGTAAAAGGAATCGGGGATTGATAAATCCCGGTGAGGTCACAATTTTAATCTATGTGATTTACTCAATTAATATATATTATAGATATTTCACAGAGACGAAACTGTATTTCTTATGGGAAAGTAGGTAAAGAAGTCATTTGGGTGGATCTATCTTATGGTTGGCTTAAGTGATCACTTTACACAATGTAACATTCGGCATTTCCACCCATGATAGAATATACCATGCTTACTAATTTTTTTAAAGTTGTATATATGTTCAAAAATTATGTGGCAAGCTTTCACATATGAGTTGTAACCGCCTTTCCATGCGGCCTGTACAAAGCCATTTTAGCCATTTAGGGGAATGAAACTGACGCGCGGCGCAATGTCGCGGTGAGCTCGCTCGGGTACCGTGCGCATGGCAACGCTGCCACGGCACGTAGAAATGCCGCGCTATGTTGTGCGCGACATCGCGGAACAGTGCGCGACGTTGCAACGTCACGTAGACTCTATGCCGCGCGTGATGTTGAGAGGCAATTTATCCCCTAGTGAATACATGGCTTCATTTAAACACTCTTGGGCACGCACTCTTCCGAAACATAATTTGTGAAATTTTCGAAATGTTGTGTTTCTTTGTATTTATTGCAAATCAGGGTCTTTATGAAAATAATTATATTCCTACATTACTTAATCATAATAACTAAATACTTAATCATAATAATAAGTCAAATCACTATATTACTTAAATAGGCGATGTTCTTTGATGCTAGAATGCGACCACTATAAATTGGCGTGCGAGGGAGGGCGTCCCTGTCGCGTAACAGAAGTAGCCAGGGTGTAAATTTATTACACAATACATAATGTACAGAATGTCTTTAAGAGGAATTTGGTCGGCCAGCACTAAAGAAACCAAGCAGTAATGCGGCCGTTCTATCTGTCAAACTGTCATACGGTCCATTATTTGCTTTTTCATCTTTGCAAAACTTTAATACTTCATTGGCAATTGTTCTTGCACCATCCCGGACTGTTTAGGATGTTTTGGACATAATAATTCAGTGGATATTGGTAATCAAGATGTCACAGCTCCCGAGCAAATACAAAATTGAACTTAATGACAAGGCGAGGGGTTACCGCCGGGTGCGGGCGGGGCGGGTTTTTGTTCCAAATTCGCCGCACGCCAATTTACGTTGGTCAAGCAATACTCCAGGATTTTTTCAAGTAATTTCTTTTCGGCTGACACTTGAAGTATAAAATTCTCAAAAAATTTTCATTATTGAAATATTACTTCACAAATTATGTTTATATTAAACAGTTTCGTCCAAAACTCATTTTATTATAATATTAAACGAGCAATTCTCATAGATGTACTGGTTTTCTCTAAAACGGCTCTAACGATTTCTATGAAAATCACAGATTAGGGGTGTTTTGGGTCCACAAATCCATCGTCAGATGTCAGATAGTGTCATATTTAACCTGTTAACCGAGTATGACGAGATATTTCATCATTCTAAGAAGTCTAATGTACCGGGCATGACGGAATATTCCGTTTTAATTCAACAGGGGCTGCATGCCCAGGCGCGTCGGCGACAACCAGTCAGGGGTCGGCATTTCGGAAACCGACGCCGCCGACCTCTGTCCGTCGGCGGGATCGCTACTCATAACTCGAGGCGCAGCTCTGTGAGCAGCGGTCCCGCCTTTAAAAATTCAATTAAATAGGTTTTATAACCTTTTTCGTAGTTTTGATACGTAATTTTATCATATTTTTTATTTTCAGCATTGTATATCAAAACCATGTTCCGCGGGACCACCTATGGCGAGATAATTCATCAAAATTGCCAGGCTCGCCATGCTTGGTACAATAATTTTTGTCTAATCTGGTCTCTGGCGAGCCTGGCTACACAAATTCATCATATTTTAAATATAAAAATAACGAAATATCGTATCAATTATTTTACCAATAAATTGCATCGAGCGCCCTGGGCATACCCAAAGGGTTTTATTTATTCGTGCCCCTCTGCACGCTCGCGCTCACAATTCTCTCTGATTTAAATATAATCAATTTTACAAAAAAATAACCATAAATTTTCAATAAAATTAACTAAAAAGGCCCTATCCCAGGCCGCATACACTTCGGTGTCATATAATATGAAAATGTTCGTTCGACTTTTTCAGGGCTGCCGGCTCTCCCTCTGTAGCTTTGTGAAAAGCCCTTTTCAGGGCCGCCAAATTCAATCTTGTCCGACACAGGCGTGACGACATATTTCGTCACCGCGATGATTGCTATGGGCGTGTTGACATAATCCGTAGTATAGAAGTAATTACTCGTTGCAAATAGCCACTTTTTAACATAAGCAAAACTAAATTCCTCGGACAAAAGGGTTAACAATGTTAATTTCCAGGCATTTTTTACATTATTGCTTTTCGAAACAAAAAATGATAACAGCGACATCTGCCTGTTATTAGGAAAGTGAAGCAATAAGATGCATAGATAAATTTGTTAAATGTAAGTCTTTTAAATAGAAAAACCATTGAACCAATGTTAATTTAATTTACTTGATTTTCTTCCCACCATAAACATTTCAATTTTTATGACACCCACTAGTTTAATGTTACCGTACGAAATATTCAGTGGATTAATTCACTTAATTTGAATTGCCACACCCGGTTTTCTTCACTTTTGTTTGTAGAAAAAATTCTCGGTGGCACGCCCACCCGAGGCGTGTCAGCTTATCCGCCCCGTCACTGCTAACTTCAGGGAAAAGTAAAATTATTTCCTTTTCGTCTATTTTTGGTGATGATCCAGATAAAATAACTGACCACTAACTAACTAGATTTGTTTTTTGTTCATTTTGTCAATTTTGACGTGATGAATATGATATAAAATGTAATACTAATATTTGAACAAATCAAATAATATTAATTACAATTAGTAAACCTGATCTTAGCATAATTAATAGAATTAAAAAAGGGGCGCTCACATGGTTTGGGCAAATTGAGCGGATGAATGAGGAAAGAATGGTAAGAAAGATATATAATGCAAGTGTTGATGGCGCCAGAGAGAAAGGGCGACCGCGGAAGACGTGGCATGACCAGATTAACCAGATACTGGAAGATGGTCCCGTTAGAAGCCTCAACAACCGGCGGGCTTGCATGCGAAGATGTATGAATGTGGATGAGGCGAGAGTTGTATGTCAGGACAGAAGAGTCTATCCTCTCTGGCGCTCTATCCTCTCTGCCTACTGCCACGGGGAAACGGCGTGATGGTAAGTAAGTAAGTAAGTACAATTAGTAGAAATCAACTTGTTTTACACACATCTACTAATTTGTTCCAAAGTGTCCAAATATTGATATTTGACAGATGTTTTGACATTTCTCGTAGTAACTTTACGCGAACAAAAATAAGTATGTGCCATCTTTTTTATGCTGGGGCGTCAATAATTGCAACCAGATTGTTATGTAGAATAGAAATAACAAGGATTATAATATTACTTGAATACACGATTCTAAATATGAGAACATCAAATAATAATTTCGTTGTCTGTCCGTCTATCCGTCCGTCTGTTTGTCTGTCTATCCCCGTAACTTCGTGTAACGTCCGTAATTTCATTCGAATTCACGGCTAAAAAACGAAATTAAACGGTCAGAGATGGGGCTTGAACCCCGGACCAGCAAACCCGAACTGGCAGCTCAACGCATGTTGCTACGGCCGTCTCTCCGTGGACCGCCAAAAATATACTATAAATAATATAGAATATAAAAAAATATAGTTAACATTGTACGAGTATGTTGATATATTGCTTGATTATCGGAATGTCATGGTCATTTTGATACTAGTACGTAATTTATTTTTGCAGAAGTAGGTACATACTATATATACTACAGGTCAATTCATTAACACGGGTCAATTTTCGTGGCAAAGGTAATTATTATTACTTATGTTGATCAGTGATTCTATTTGCATTGTAATACAAAAAACTATTCTTTATCTTCTACCGTTTGGATACTCCAGCTCCATGTCTGCCGCATGTGTTAGGTGGGACATGTCCTTCTTCCGTATATGGTCTAGTGCAGTGATGCCGAACTTTTGTCAAGAATCCGGAAAATGCCTAATCTAACTCTGCTGGCTTGTAATTGTAAGTTGTTTGCCAGAGTTCATAACTATTCTCGCATGCGTAATCGCGATTCTTTGTTATCTCGAGTATTGGTGAGGGCTGGTCTAAAATGTTGTGGTGTGTCACCTTCAACACATGTTGTGTGTAAAACACACAACAAATGAGAGAGTACGGGCATTATCCTTGGCTTTACCCAACCGAGTTTCTCCAGGGTATGCTTGGCTACAATAGTTTAGAGACTAGAAGGAATGTGTATTTGATTACACATTTTTATCGATTGTTGCGCGGTATGATCGATAATCCTGAAATTATGCAGAGCATTGGTTTGTATGTTCCTGATAATTACACTAGACATCGTCAGCATAGATTGTTTCACATTCCAATATACAGGACCAACCTGCCGATGGTTATGCCTGTTGGAAGAGCCACAGCTATGCTGAACAAAATCGCTTTGGGTATTGATATATTCCATGTGTCTGAGGGGGTTTTCCGAAGCGGGATTCTCCTACACCTTTGACCAGATTTTATGTTATTTTTAATTTATTAAATATTTTCATTTTTGATATATACTTCCTAATATGTATGCCTTAAACATTTTGTTTGTCATGTACATATTATCATGAAATAAATTGAATTGAATTGAATTGAACACGCCACACGTATCGTAGGTTCACTATCGCTGGTCCAGTGTCTACCCCTGCACCTATTGGGAAGATGCCAGTTCGAGGATTTCTTCATCTTAATTTTATTTTATTTTTGTAGGATTGATCCAAACCAGCTGACTGCATCTTGATTATTTCCCGGGTAGTCTTATTTCTAACTCCGTCCATTCTTGTGGCGTTTTCCGGAGATGTTACTCTTCCTTACAAAAATATTATAAAACACAGCACCCACAAAATATACGAAATGAAAGTCTGAAGTAGAAAAGTTGTTGATATTCGCGATTTTTTTAATGTATTAGTAAGTTGTACGTACATACATGATTCGATAAACAATCAATTTTGTAACGAAGCCCACTATTGATATTAACGACTCATATATCTTGTGTTTTCCATCTTTTACGAGTTTACCGACACCACGTATTATCATTCAATATTACAGTTAACAAAATATATAAATGCATATTATATATAGAGAGTAGCTTGTTAGTCTTCTGGTTAGGACTCTTGCCTCGTGATCCAAAGGTCGCGGGTTTTAATCTCACTCCAGACCAGCAAGCTACAACTATATAGCACAAGCGTTTAACTTAGTTTGAAAATAGTAAGAATATTCATGTGACACGTATTCCGTGTTCGCATTTCTATTTCCAAAAATAAAAGAAATATATATAACGTTTTAGGAACAGGCCAACACAATTGAATCCTTGTGTGAAATGCAGTCTACATGTGTACACTCACCAATAATAGTGTACAATTTTTCAGTGTAATATACGCCTATTTTTATAAAATACCTAAATACAAATGTTTGCATACAGTAAAAAAAGGACAATAATACAAAGACATCATCGAAAATCAAAGTGTTCAATGAATAGAACCAAAGAGGATATAACCTCTTTGTACAGGACACATTTTTAGACACTGAAGAGATTTTTAGATTCTGAAAGTGCGCGGTTCCCGCTGTGTCTGAACAGGCACTAAATGGGGCGGGAAGCGAGCGGCGATTGCGGCTAACCACGCCGAGTGCACGTGCGGTGCGCCACATCATTCAACCGGTGCGGCCAGCTGCAGTCCCGAGACAACCGGAACGGTTGACGACTGGCCGCGAGTCAGTGCGTCGAAATCATGCGGTTTCATGTAAAAATCCAAGTGCGGCCTACCGCAATGGCACGCCGCGCCACGGCCAGCCGCTAGTGCGTTTTAGGCCTAAGGCCACAACGGGAACCGCGCGGTTTCAGAATCGCGTGGGATCCGCCTCGGGTCTTATTTATGCAGGTATCTATGTAATCGTTCAGACGTAACCGCGCGTTACACATCAAGTCGACTTTCGATGAACAGCTTATCGACAGCGAATTCCTTGAAAACAGTTTTATGTAAACATTTTAGTCGACATGGTACTTCATAGTGACTTCAGACACGGTCACCATATTTTTCTTCAACAAACAAGCGTGCGCCCGCCCCGAGAGTTGGATACGTACTAAAAGGTTTATTGCTAGTCTGTTGCTACGGTCACGAAATGATTTTAACCAATCAATGATGCCATTTCTACTAACACATTTACATACCTGCATATGACGTAATTATTTGTTAGTTTAGGCATTCTTATCTGACGGACGCTCTACTTACTTACTTCTGTAATTTACCTTAATTAATAATTAACCCCCTGTGGACAAAATCCAGTAATTCTATTCTCAGAACATACATATAAAATATTGTTTAAAATAAAACTGGTGTAATTACATGATTCGCGATTTTTTTTGTCGATTAGACACTATTGTAATCGTTTCGTCTAGGTGACAAAACCATTGCGCCATGTGGGTTATATATGGGGTCAAGCATGCATGGTCAGGTGATATAAGTAAGTTAATTGACCAAGGACATAATACTGCAATCAACTTAATGCTTCATCGGCGACCTTGCGCAGTTGCCGCAGAAGGGGTATATATACCAACTGGAACACGAAGAAAGAAAACACCTATCATCAAATTTCCACAGCTGGCTGCGCGCTGGTCCTCGCTACACTCGTCTCGGCGGACCCTTTGCCGCGCGTCCATAATCTTATCTTACTCTGTTATTTTTCTTGTGGGTACTTCTACACTCGCTCCAGGAGCACATCTCCGGTGAGAAATAAACGACTACGAATGACCGCAGATACGCTTTCATTCCACCTCCACGCATCTCTAAACTGGTATCACTTATCCTCGGGAAAAAAAGTTTCGGGTTCATATTATCCCAAACCAAATATTTTCACAATAGAAAGATTTTTCTGTGTACCCTTGTAACTGATTAATCTAATTTGTTTTAAAAATGTTACGTTTTACTCAAAAAAGCCAAAGTAAGTAAGCTGTCTTAATAGTGGTTGTCTGCGTAGACGAGACACGAAAATGGTTAAGGGTTGATTGGGGCGAGGCGGGCGCAGCCGCGTCCACCGATCCGCCCCGCCGGAAGGAGCTTTTAGCTCAGTCGCGGCAATAATAACACCACCCCTGCATTACCGGTCGGGGAAACCGCGGGAGGTAATTACATTCGCAATTGTCAGTCATCGTCGCAATCGATAGAGCTCCGTCTCGATGTCATTATTGAGTGATTGATCTATTATTAACCGCTCTTACGGAAACCACGTCATGTCGTAAAGCCTTTTTTTTTATATACATGGTGTTTCCGACCGAATCCATAATACTTCAGGGAGTTAACACTGTTTTAAGGAGATAAGCAACTGTGTTTTTTTTCTATATTTCTGACTTATCTTCTGAAAGCGTTGAACAAACTTTAAAATAAATGGTACCGGATATCATAAATTCATTAAAAATGATTAAAACCTTGAAAAAAGATTTTTTTTTTCAGATAGGTACCTATATTACAAAAATACTAACTTTGATATCTTACCTCCATAACTATTTATATTTTTCGGAATGTGTTAGAACATTTTCGACACCGACTTATAATCCGCTGAAGTATCTATTGTGGACTAGGTCTGAAACACTTTATATAAAAGACGTATGCTGGCATATTTTTCATCCAACAGTGGATGGCGACCCTCCCCTTATCCAGGACGATTTTACGAACGAAACTCCATATCCGTCCTCATTCGCCGCCAGGTTGGCATTCTTTTCTCTACTCTAAATTCATGCCATGTTGAGTAATAATAATAATTCAACACGACATGGTTGATTTCGAAAATGCCATTCACTACAGTGCCACTTTCTATTTAATAAAAATATACAATAGACGAATACATGGAAATAAAATTTACATAAATAACAACTAAGCATTTTTCTTATAACAACACTTGGACATACAGCGCAAACATATCCCTACGTATTCGTATATGCAAAACAAAGAAACAAATAATGAACTTGAGAAATTTGTTAGTCAACAGAGGAAATAATTAGTACAATAACTGTTCTAGGAATATAGTTTATTCATCATCACGTGGTTATGTTCCACTTTATTCCAGCGTAACCATGTTTAGTGCGCAAGACCTGGTACGCCGTAGAAGTATACATAAACTACGTTATCTGTACTTGAGTATAATTATATTATACATTTTATAATATTTCGAGAGTGTTAGAATCTCATATCGACAGATGAAGTTTTAAATGGTTTTAAAATATATAGATTTTTTTACATGGATTATGTGGAAATACAAATAATTAATGACAAAAGGAGCCTGAGTTACTGGTGTAATGGTAGTTGATGAATGTAATATTGTTAAACATACTTACACCCTAGTTTAAATTTCTTTCAATCTCTAAACATTTAAAAAAAATTACCTTTACGCGCGTCGGGATAGAGAAGTTTAATGGTAGGTACATGAACGAAAATAATGATTATTATTATCCGTGATGTGGTTCGCGAATTCAGAAAATTTATTGCTAGTTAAACAGTGACGATGCTCTTTTAGTCTAATGTTAAGATTTCTAGAAGTTTGATCGATGTATTTACTGTCACAATCTCCGCGTGTAGCTATATACCTACTCCGCGTGTACCCATATACCTACTACGCTTTTTTCAAAAAAATCTATATTATTTTATATGTTATCATGTGCGGTCTTTGTTTCGAAGGACATTCAGGTAATAAACAATTCCATATGCAGTCAATATATGAATTTATTTTCTAGCAAACGGTCTGAATACTATTTTTACTCTGCTATTGTTTGTTCGCTCAAACGACATTAACGAGGGTACGTTTCAAGGATTTGTATGATTCTGTCGAGACAGCCTTGTTCACGGTCGCATTGATTTACTTAGTTGTTATGTGGTTTATTTATCCCTTTAAGTTTGCTCGCTCCATTGTTTTACGAAGACCGGAATTACAGTCATGAGAGCTTCCAGGTGAATGTTGACGCTTGGTCGGTCGATCACGTACTAATGGAAGCGAAGAGGGCTTCACAATCGGACGAAAAAAATCTTTAAAATGTATTAATCTTATATGTATTTACAATTTTGTGTTTCATACCTAGGGAAATCGATAAATTTCATCGGAGTAAAGTGTCAATTTCCTTGTAAATGTGAAAATGCCAGCAGTCATAGAGTGCCACCATAACTTGGCGTACGACGGAGGGCGCCCCTGTCGCGAAACAGAAGTTGCCAGGTTGTCAATTTATAACACAATACATAATGTACTGAATGTCCGGTGACCAGTGTCAGAGCCTTCAATATAAATTTTCTCGGGTAACAGCGCGCTCCGCGGCGGCCGCCCTATCTGTCAAACTTTCAGACGGTAATATCGGTCCATTATTTGCTTTTTCAGCTTCGCGAAACTTTAATACTTCATTGGCAATTGTTCTTGCACCACCCCGGACTGTTTTGGACATAATAATTCAGTGTATATTGGTAATCCAGATGTCACAGCTCCCGAGCAAATACAAAATTGTACTGAATGACAGGGCGAGGGGTTACCGCCGGGTGCGGGCGGGGCGGGTTTTAGTTCCAATCTTGCCGCACGTATATGTTGGGCAGGCAATAATCGTAATCATGAAATTGCGACTATTTTGTGTGGATGATTTGTTGCCACTTATTCCCGTCCTTGGTATTTTTTGTGCACGCTAGGAGTGGGCTCTGCATCGAGGTTTTAGCCAGGTCGGTCCCAGATAGAGAGGAGTTGCAGCTTGCGGCGGACGTACCCAGGCTGAAGAAGAAGAAACTGCTGAACATGGTCGGGTCATATCAGTGTAAAATGCGCTTTGACACTACCTTGTGATGAAATCGGGACAAGCGTACTCTAGAGTGTCTGATGATAGGAAAATTACGTGTCTATGCAGATTCTCGGATGTATCAGTATATTTGTGAAAATTTTCACTCACCCTTTATACATTTCATTGTGTTTAACATATAAATATAAATATATTTCGAAGTTCTTAAGGGTGAAATCTACTTTGGGACGCCGAAAAATAGGTGAATTTTAGGGATGGTTTATTACATCTTTCCCAAAAAATGAAAATATTGACATATTTGTTAATCAGCGAATGTTTTGATTTGTTGACCGATGTTTATTTGCAGCAATTGCATTATTTGAAAAAAGCCCTTCGTTGCAATAACACACCTGTAACAATATCACAACAATAATACACCTGCAGCAATAAAAGCGGCAATTTTAGAATTTTTAAACCGTAATTTATATGTTTTGGAGCGAAGCGCCCAATAGTACATAGAATTGAAACTCTCGTTATAATTTTGCGTGTGTCTGCCTAAGGCCCGGTTGTTTCAAGTTCGATCAAAGTAAGCGTTCTTTTAAAGCATAGATTTTTACGTTCTCCACCAATCAGACGATCCGTTTTCGTAAAAATCTATGCTTTGATCGAGCGCTTACTTTGATCCAACTTGAAACAACCGGCCCTAAACATTTTATTAGATGTACGTCTTTCGACAGTTCTTCATAAATAGGAACATAATATTTTTTCACATCTGGTGAATAAATAATGGAGGATGTTCGTAACTTTCTTGTTTGCTTCTGGCCTCAGCTTTGCGCTCCTCGCACCACGGATGATTTTCGCGCTTTGGCTGTTACTCTGTAGATGTGCGCGCTCGTATACCTGCCTGTTTATCCACACATAACGAGATAATTATTTAGAATTTCGCTCTATAAATGAACAAGTATATTCTCGGAGAGGACTACTATCGATTAAAGTAAAAAATAGCGAATTTTTATTTACGCTAGACCAGGAATTATATTTACGCTACTCTTAGTAAAAATATAGATAATAAAATAAGACTAATAATAGTTTTATAACCAGTTTTTTAAGTATCTATCTACATAAGTTAAGTATTTTACGTCTAAAATGAAAATGAATTATGATAGTTTTTTTAATTTGTAGCATTTCAAGTAGCAATATTTAAGTCAATAATTTATTACGTTGAAAATTATAAACGGCAATTTTAACCGGTTACACATGGTACTGTTATTTGAGATTTGTATCTGATAACGGTTATTGTATAACCGGTTAAAATACCATTACGTAGAGTCAAAGTAATATTTTTGTTGTTTACCGTTAATATTAAAATTATATTGTTTAGTTATAAAAAATAATAGTGGTAGGTATGTATCAGTGAGTTTAAAGTGAGTGATAATATTGAATTACCGCAAAGTCAGACAAGTTATTAAATGAGTAAAGCTTCAAAATATGGGAATAATTAGAATATACTGTTTAAAATTATCACTTTATATAAATAAAAAGCCTTTTAAAATCAACAAAAAACGTAAAAATTTCTTGCAAATTTAAAACATTATAACTTTATTAATATTGAATATTTCTTAATTTCCTTAGTAAGGATTCTCGATAATTAAGTAAACTAAGTAAGTAACTAATTAAGTAAACTAAAGTATAAAAAAACATATTACGCGTCCATATAAATATTCATTAAAACTTTGAAAAACGTTTTTTTGGCGGCGGCCTGTCGATCAATGCTTATATTTTCTTAATTATTGTAAATAATGTTCAGTTTATTTCTTTTATATAAGAAAAAAGGTTCTATCTAAGTTATTTCCCTAAAAAAGTGCAGTCTAGAGTATGCATTCTGATATAAATGAATAATAAAAACCCACATTTTTGTAAAAAAAACGCCGAAATATGCATTTGCAGGGAATGTGCCGCCTTAATGGGATTAATTATTGATTATTTTACCTTTTTACTTATTCAGTTTGATAACGATTAATTCCAATTACAAAATGATTCTCTGATTCTACCTATCTTAAGTTAAAATCTTTCCATTAAAAAAAGACAATCGGAATAGTTTGTGTAAACCATGCGTACGACGCACATTGTTTGATATCTGGTGTTTATAGCTGCAAGCACCAACCAAGCATGGCTTATACATACTTATTCGATTGTATTCGATTGTACATATTACAAGTAAAAAATTGTGATAAATCAATTTACCGAAAAACTATAGCCACCTTCGGAGTGCCAACCCGAAACTTTCAATCGCTGCGCTGGTGAAAAACTGTTTTAGCAATGATGCATTGACACAGAAGTTACAATTTTTTTCGATAGGTTGATTTTTCTGCGCATTTTTCTAAAGTATTTATATAAAATTTTCACGGACCAATCTATGTTCTGAAAAGCGCAAGATTTGATTTTATTTAAAAACGGTCGTCGATATTTTGCTAAATCACCCAATATTAAACGGATAATGGAAGTCCTACCGCTTTCAATTCAACACTCGATAAAAAGCCCCGACCAATCTCGCGTTCGCCGAGAAAGGAAATTTATCGGAACCAATCGCGGTATTGGCGACGCCGCTTAATTGATAACGGAAGAGGTTCCGTCGATTTCCCGTCGAAGGCTTTCACGCAAATGAAAAGAAAACCCGACAAATGACCGCCGACTGTCGGCGTGACGGATGGCCGCGTGGTTGGGGGGCGGCCGGGCACCACGCGACGGGGCCGTCATTACGTTCGGCAGGAGCATCGCGGTGTCATTTGAATCGGACATTTAATAAATACAAATTACCCTAAAATTATCTTTTCATTTCCTTAAGCCATTATTCACTAGGGGACAAATCGCGAAACATTCCGCTCGGCATGTCGCATCAACATCTACGCTCATGTTTCGGGGACAATGACGCGGTCTTTTGACGTGTACACACCGGGACTCGCGTATCTTGTCGCGGAAATGTCACCCGATGAGGTTACGATGACAGCTGCGGTATCTCATTTGGCGAAAACGGGGTTCCGCGCAATTCGAAATGTTTTTTTGGGTCGCAATTTCAAATTAACGAGGTTTTACTGTAGTAAATTGAATATTATTAAAATCATGGTCCTTTTTGCAAATAATTATTGTTTTCCAGACGTCGCGGAAATATATCGCCCTATGAGGTTATGATGACAGCCGCTTATCTGTTTATGTTAATGAGTTTATCGAAAAGTAAGAGGAGAATGCGAAATTATTTACCGCAAAGAGAAAGAAGGACGGATATTCTACGCGATCTTCGATCGATACAGCTCGATGAGTTCGACGATTTCGTTTCCACGTATTGTCATCTTGACAGATACCTACAGCGCATGCGTATTCACTTGTAAACATACCACGTGGTACTGACGCTCCCCGGAATGTTGCAGTGAGCTCGGTCGGGTACCGTGCGCATGGCAACGTTGCCACGGCACGTAGAAATGCCGCGCTATGTTGTGCGCCACGTCGCGGAACAGTGCACGACGTTGCAACGTCACGTAGACTGTACGCCGCGCATGCTGTTGAGGGACAATTTGTCCCCTAGTGAATACATGGCTGTATCCTAAGACTTTTGAGGGCCCAAAGGCTCATGCGTCGCGTCGGTACAGAAGACCGGTAATGGTTTAATCTGTCTTCGTTAATTCTTTTTTCTGTTTCTCCGGCTTGGTCTGGGATGGTCCAGCGGCCGTCTTCTCTGCGATGTTGCCGAGAGATGGATCATGGTAATCGCTCCTGTGGCATTCGCGATACGTGGTCCCTTACCTGACTTAGCTTCCCGAGATATTTGTACATTTCCAAATAAAAAACTGAGCTAAAGGGATGAAGCTTCTCTAATACAACTGATATTCAACACAACGTGAGACAGGCACTTAACAGTATTCCGGAAAATGAGTTCCAGGAGTTCTGTTTCCAGAAATGGAAATGCCGCGCCGTCTAAGCCCCTAATTCAGAGTGGATACTTAGTGGATGCCTTATATGCGTAATTTTCAGTACAAAATTACACTTTTAAGGCGATGTAAGGCCATCAGTTTTGGATTCTAACGGAGCGAGTGAGAGCAAGAATCCAGGATGTCTCAGTGATGAGTTTTCTCAGTGGGGAGCGGGAGCCACACTGGTGGACAGAATGAGAAGTACCGACATAAGAGGCACACCGCCCGTTCGCCCCAGATTAAGCTGGGAAAAGCAACAAAAAAGTGCATGAAAACAGAATCGGTCTTGACTGGTTAACACATACGGAAGCAGCACAAGACAGGGGAATATGAAAGCGCCTTGTCAAGTCTTCGAGCCTACGACCTTTCTAGGACTGAGGGTTGAAGATGATGATGATGAATTGAAGGCATCAACGGATAAATGTGCTTAAAATTACTAAATTGATTTTCAAGTTATTCTTGCATTTTTTATATAATACATGACTTTTATCTGCTACAGAAGCGATTCGAGTCTTTTGCGTACACCTTTCATCCACAATATATTAATTAATTTATGAAAGAATAAGGAGATTGGAGATATTATGAAAGATATCACACCTTCATCCATTAATGGAGCCTTCATCAATGGAGTTGTTTCATAATGTTAATCACACTATATTTAACATAATGGAATTAAAATATAGATCAAAACCAATGAACCTGTGAAAAAAAATTTAAAATTGTCAATAAGTGATTGAGAAATAGATTACACTCGATTATCCGGACCTCAGTTATACGGATTCGCGACCATCCGGATTGTCAACCGCGATAAAATAAATAACTTAGTGGGTAGTTTAATCCGTGCTTGCACCGACACATCGCAACTGTGTTTACGCCCCGCGCGATCACTGTCCACGCGTTTCGTTATTGTTTTTGACAGTTAGGTACAATCATTACTCCGTTGCGTTGGATCGTGTCGCCTGTGTTTAAAAATGCCAAAGAGAGTGGTGTTATCGTTTAAAGATAAAATAAATTTATGTCTAATCACTTAATAAACATTGATTTTGTTTGATAAGTTTAATTAGTTTTTATTGTTTTTAATAAACACCTAGAATTATGTGTACGCGGGCGAGGTAAGTTATCTTTCTGGAATTACTAATACATATGTACAAAACTTCGTACATTCAGTTACCTGGATTTTCGATTATCCGAATGCCTTATGACAGTAATTAGTCCGGTTAATCGAGTCTCTACTGTATTTAAGTTTATGTATTTTAGCGCGGAACGACGGTGCCCTCGCCTCGCCTGTGACGTCATTTGACCTAGTCGAACTCCTCTCACTACTAGGTACTTAGTGAACACCAGCGAACACGAGCCGCGCCGTCTAGGTTAAGTGACGTCACACGCTGGACTGTAGGGATGGGCGTTGAATGGACGGACTAGTTGAAATCAACCGTTGACGTTGCATCGACGCGTCGACGGTTTACGTTTATCGCATGGACTAGTTGAATTCGTAGACGGTGGACGGCGGACGCCGTGGATGGTGGACGATTCGAGATTCAACGTAATGCAAGGTAACTAGCGAGAGCAAGACAAAACGTCTCCGTTTATTTTTCTCTCATCTCTCGCTGTCGACTTGTAGACGCCATAGACGGCTCGACGGGTAATTTCATTTCAACTCTAAAGTACACAATCATAGAGTGCAGATCTGTGTACACGAACTATGACAGAGATTTGAAATTTGAATGCATGCGTAGGGAGACATAGGCTTAATAAGCTCTTATCTATTATTTTTTACTTGATTTGTGCGATGTGCACGTGCGACGTTTCGGTGAATTCCCAATTTTACGCTGTATAAAATAAAACAATTTTGTTTAATTATTTTATTTTTTATTGAACTATTATTAATTAACAGACCGGCTAGATATTTTTCTAAAATCAATATTTTATTCGATCGATCTCGACTTCTTATATCTACCTGAAAAGGAATGGTAAAATTTAATTATTGTGTTATTTCGTTACTTTAGCATATAAATGATAAACAAATTTGTAGGGAATTAAATTTTCTATGCCTAACTATGGTCCTTATTAAGCAGTCCAACATTAATTATTATATATGTAATATAATCTTGAATTTAGGT
The DNA here is from genome assembly GCA_016648135.1 of Agrypnia vestita. Classification (NCBI taxonomy): domain Eukaryota; kingdom Metazoa; phylum Arthropoda; class Insecta; order Trichoptera; family Phryganeidae; genus Agrypnia; species Agrypnia vestita. The sequence goes on along the minus strand of JADDOH010024995.1, from coordinate 81,801 downwards.
TTAATTAATTTTTATTAAAAATTCCCTATTTTTAATTTTATAGATAAAAAAAATAAATCTATTATAATTTTGTTTACACCACTTTTTATTGTTTTTTTTACATGTTTCGGGAACAATGTTCCTTTTCTCAGATTGAGCCTTAAACTAAAGTTGAAAAATAATACAGATATATTTATTTATTAATAATGTCACCACAAAGTGAAAGCCTGAATTTGAAAGATGTATTCTTCAATAAATTTCTAGATAACATCTCAAATGTAAAGTATTTTTAAATTATGTATTTATTTATAAATTTATAGATAATAAATAAATGTAAAGGTTTTTATCATTTTATTTAACTTGTATTGAAACGAATGAATTTTTCGTAATCGATTTGAGTTAGTGTAGTGACAGTCCAACGTTTTGCAAAAAATAAGTCAGACATTTTGAAAAAATTCAAACTTTGATGTCGCATATCTCCATAACTATTGATATTAGGTCATGATAGCTTTCGACTCATAATCAAGGCAGGAATATAGTCCTGCGAGGTTATTAATGTTTTCCAAATAACCCTGTACACATGTAATGATGTGTACCTAATATATTTTTTTATACACACATTACTGCTTTGTACTTTATATTTTTAATTTTTATACTCATATTTTAATGCTTATACCCGATACTTTCACTGCTTATATATGTAGTTTATATTTATATTTTACTGCTTACACCTGATATTGTTGTGTATACCTACTTCTTTCTTTATTATATATAGAAAGAAGTATATAAAACAATATGTAAAAGCCTATAATGTGCGTAAACAAATAAATAATAAAATATTTCTTTTTACATATAAGCACAAGTAGCGGTTTTACTTTCCCCGAAACTATATTCCTTCGAACTTCTTTAAATTTTAAAAATTAACGTAATAAAAATAGCCAACGGTTGAGCCGTCGAGCAGCGTCGCGTCGAACCGTAGATAGTTGACCATCGTCCCGATGTTTAGATAGAACGTCCGCGAGACGTTCGCCTAACGAAGTTGACGCGTCAACTAGTTGACGAATTCAACTAGTTGATCGTCTCGTCGATGGACGAACGTGGACGGTCTCGTATCGTCGACGGTAAATACGTCGACGACCCATCCCTACTGGACTGTCGCATGAAATGAAATTTTTTTTGAAGCGCAATTTTAAAGTCCCATAACTTTTTCATATGTAGAGATATTTTAATGATTCTTTCACATTTTTGTTTCATTTTGCTAAATTTTTTATAATTTATCTATAAAAAATTGAATTCTCCACTGTCGTAAAATCGTTATCTGTCTATACAGAATAATATAAACTGACTAAATGTTTGACTAGCTCATCTCCGTTACGTTTGAGTAGAGTTAAGCCCTGCACGGGGTAGGGAGCTTAGTCCTGCAGCAGGGTAGCCTGAGCGCCTTTGCCGTCTCAGTCTGCGTCCTGCGCTTTGGGGGCTTCACCTCCAGGTTTCGCCATGGCAACAGTCGTAATGGTGGCTTCATTACTAGCTACTCTACAACCTATCTACTTGCTATTTCGTGCATTCATTTAGAGCTTATTGCATTCAGATCGTTAAAAAGCTCGTATTTGACCGGCTTGCTTTTGATTTAGCCTCGGCTGAAGGTATCTGATCGTATTAACGAAATAAATAAATTCTCAAAATACATAATTATTTTACAATTCAAGCGAAGTGTCGAATCTTCTGGTTTGAGTTTTCTGGGATATTCCGTGTTTCTACGACCTTTTTGGCATACGTTTCGGATCCCATTGCAAGGTCCATCATCAGAACTCTTGTTTTATAATGTGTATTAATGATGTGGTGAAGTACTGGCTTGCAATACTTCACCACAATGTGGAAGCATAGTGCATCGTTGTCTAAGTACTGGCTGGCAATACCGTATCGAAAATAGGGTGTGTATATTTTTATGAGTTCCGTGGCAATACCGTGTCGAAGACATGTATTGTCACGACTTGTGTATGTGTTGTGTTTGTTCCATCTATTGTCTGGTCACTATCATTGCGGAATCTGCGACGAGATTGGTTTTTGAAGCGCCGGAACCGAGAGGTTTTCAGATTGAGAACATCATCTTTATTGATATTCACCGGGTACTTATAGATCTCGAGTGCCTCCTTCAAAATACGTGCGTGGTGACTCTTGGTTTTTCCTAGGATTTTGGGCTCGAATGCAAAGTGATGGCCGGTATCCAGAATGTGTTCAGCCAACGCTGATTTTCCTGAATGCCCGAGTTTACACGCTCGTTTGTGCTCATCAACCCTCGGAAATTGTGCGCGCTGTTTGTCCCACCTTCTCGCAGTCCTGGCCGTTGAGTCTACAAACACCATTCATTCGACTAACTCATTAACTCGATCCTTCGCTGATCTCAACAGGTCCTCTACTTTGATTTTGAATACCGTCTTAGATCCCAGGAAAGCTCAAGTGTCACCATGCACGTCTTGTCAAGCAGGCACTCAAGATCTATACGCGTCCGGTGAACATCAATACAGATGACGGTTTATTATCATACTCTTCTGATTTAAATATATCACACTGTGATGACGAGAGATGCATATTTTACACTTAAATTTATGCTCGCATTGGTTAAAAAAATCGCCAAAAAACTATTAAATGTGTAAAATATCTGGTAAAAAAACGATATAGTTTATTTTCGACAGCATCAATGAACATCGTATTGGTGATTTGATAACGAATCAGAGAATTTCTTTCCTAGAACATAAATATTCAAACGAAATATTTCATTTAAATTTATCAAATACATCGTGAATTAATTCTCCGCGAAATTACTGCCTCGAAACAGATTTCTCTAGTGAGACAGGTATAGCCCAACCAAAATCTGTACAATTTTTGATATAGAAATAAATAAAAAAAAAAATATATAAATGCACGTCTCCCGACATTTTCAGATTTTTCCAGACAAAGATTGTTGCAATCCTGCGGAAAATGAAGCAATCTATTATATTCCTTGAATCGCCGATCTAGATAACGATAGGAACTCGCTACTGGCTCAAACATTGTTGCTTTAAAACAGCCGATACCCAGGTGTTTTGTTCGGATTCATAGTAGGTTACGCGGTAGGGTTTTAATATTAGACCCATAGAAGATTTTCAACCACGATGATGTCGGAAAAAGTGGTAGAATATTGCTTCTACGAAAATCTGAACCAATTGTATATCAAGAGTCTAACAGATTGTTAATTAATGTTTAAGAATTAAACATTTTTTTACACAGCTACATTCGGATTCCTAGAATGCGGTGAATAACCATTGTAGTAGATTGACGTCATTCACATCGTGACAGCTCCGCATTCCGGTACTTTCGCGGGATGATAAAAAATTATCAACTTAATTAATATAATTAAAAAAATAAACGCCTAGATCTGTTCGGAACACTCTGAACATCGTCTGGAATGAAGACAAATATTGCAAAATCTCGATAATCTGTACACAAAAATTGCTCCAATAGCCCAAATACTACACTGTAAATACTTGGACGTCGCATTATTTTCCTCCTATATCCTGATGTAGCGTTGAAAAATTATAGTCCTAAGCGAAGATTTTATAACTTCTTCTTCAAATGTAGCAAATTTATTTTGTGGTAACATAATTATAATTAATATAAATTAACTTTGTTTAAACCACTTATTTATTGAAAAAAATCAACATGTTTCAAAGCCAATGGCTTCTTCATCAGGAAAACAAAAATAATATTTAAAAATCGAAGTATAGATCAAAAGTTATATATGAAAAATAATAATATAAAGTACCTAATTAATATGAAAATATGGAAAATAATAATATAAAGTACCTAATTAATATGAAAATAAATTTAAAAGATAACTATTTGCAAAAAGGACCTGATTATTTATAATATTCAATTTACTATTTACACTCTTTCTTATTTCCAAAATTTCTAATTTATCAAATTGTGATTCTGTATAATTTGTATGTAAAATTTGTAAACCCTTATTAATATCAAAAGAATGACCCGTAGCCAAAAGATGGTTAGAAAATTCAGAATAATTATTACTATTTAAACACCTTAAGTGTTCTTTAATTCTAATTTCAAAATTTCTACACGTTTTTCCTATATAAAAATAATCACAATCATTACAAATTAATTTATAAACACCGGATTTTTTAAAAAAATTATCCTTATCTTTATTATTTAATATGTATTTTTTTAATTTATTATTAGTATAAAAAGCTGGTTGAATAACGTTTGAAATATTTTTAACTAATTGAATTAGAAATTTCATTATTTATAAATATAATTATTTATAAATAAGATTTTATAGTTTCGGCCTTCCACTGCCGGTTGATGTGTCTGAGTGGCATTATTAATTTTTATAGGCAGTTTTAATTGGAAAATTTATATACTGCGTAAAATGTTTTTAAATTCTAATACTATGCATGCTACTGGTAGGTAAATCGTGTAGAAAACCTGTAATAACTTGTATTTCATATATGTTGCCACATTACCACTTTCATGATGATGACTGGTGAAGACAATCCCTAAGTTGTTTTTATCTTAAAAAATAAATGATAGACTAGATTTTTTTAAATGTGTGTGTGATGGCGAACCTATGATCCGCGGGTCAGACACTGACCCTCGCAGGCTTTTTAAATGACCCACGTGTTGATTCTTACATACTTATTTTTTATATCATAAAAGAAAGACAATCAAAAATATTTAAGAAATAAAATATATATACTTGACGCCGAATTTATAAGTGAGAACCAAAAAAAAGTAGTTTTTAACCATCCCCCCCTCCCCATTTCCAAGTAACGCCGCTGACTTAGTGACCCACGAGCTTGTACTAAAAAAATAATGAACAAAATTTGACCCACTTCTCAAAAAGGTTCGCCATCACTAGACTAGGAGATACGAAATTACGTGGATAATGGATTTGAGAATAACAAAATTAACCTGCTTTCAGAAAATACTCGTACAAGAAAACTTGAAGATTTTTACTGTTTACTATAAATTGCAAGAATCTTGCCGGATGCTGTCAAGCACTTAGAAAATATTCCACCCAACTAATTTTATTACTACAATATTTAAATTTCTGCGATGCTTTACGAATACATATTTCTAGATTAGTGGGTTCTGAAATTTTAAAGAGTTATTGATAAAATACCTGATGGACCTTGTGACATAAAAAAAAATTAATCAATAAATGTTACGATGGTATTTAGGAGTTATTATTAAAAATAACATTATTTTTTGGCTTGCTTTTGATTTTGTTTAGCCTTAAGATATCTGATCGTATTAATGAAATAAATAAATAAAAAAATTCTCAAAATACATAATTATTTCACAATTCCAGCGAAGTACCAAATCTTCTGGTTTGAGTTTTCTGGGATATTCTGCTGTGTTTCTATGGCCTTTCTGGCTTACGTTTCGGATCCCATTGCAGAGTCCATCATCAGGGCTTACGCATTGTAAACATATCAGCCTGATGATGGAAAGGCAAAAACGATGAACACAGCAGAATACCCCAGAAAACTCAAACCAGAAGTTTATGAATGGCCGTGAAAACCTAAGAAATTTTTTTTATCTTTGTTTTACTGCAATAATTATTTGTTCGTGGTTACGAATATTTTATACGAACCGTATGTTTTTCCGAAAGACAATTCTCGACGTTTCATTGAAGTCGTCATTGAAGTTACATTGAAGTCAACATCATCAGGAAAACTATCTATACCCGCGGGTATAGGTCGTTCTCCTGATGACGTTGAATACGACTTCAACAAAACGTCGAGAATTGTCTCGGAAAAACATACGGTTCGTATAAAATATCCGTAACCATTTACACTTAAATATGTCTAACGACCGTAATAATAACCTTAACTCTTTAATTATTTCATTCATTTATTTTTTGATATTTGTATTTCTAACAATAGACGGTGTTTTTTTTATTTTTTCAAAATTCGTTCGAAACAGAGTCTCTTCAAGTAAACACATTTTTTTGTAAAAAAGCGCGACTTATTTTCTTAGATATTATAATTTTTAAGAGTATTTTGTTTCATATTTTCACAATTGTTTCATAACTAACAAGCTCTTTATCATTTTTTAAACAAGTCAATCGTATTAGAACCAGCTGTAGAACCAGACCTTGTGTTCCTGACGGGAAAGCGCAAAAATAGGGGGTGATTCCACCGCCGTACGGTCAGGTCAACCTCATTTTATTTTATTTTATTTTTATTTTATTTTCATTTATTGGTTTTCTTACAGTCATATAATTAATCAATCTTGAAAAAAAAACAATAATTGATGTACAGAGTTTTGGGCCAATTACAAGAAAACACATATATACAATCGATAAAAAAATAAGAAAAAACATGTCCAATAGTGAGTTTGTGTGAGTGTGTGTATTTGTGTGTTTATTTATTTATTTATTTTAAAACAATCTTAAAAATTTTCCACTGAATTTAAAAATTTACTTTAACATACATTAATAGCGAATGGAGAGGGTGGAGGGGAATGTGGGACGGGAGTAGAAGGGAAGATATAATGTACAAATTAGTTTGGGTGCGGTAGTGTAGATATTGTTTGTTTTATGTTTCTTATTGTTGCGTTGAAAATGTCAATGTGGTGATAGTTTGTGTTAAATGGAACCGATATCGCAGATTCTCAGACGAAAGCGAGATCGTAAAAAATTTCGCTGAGAATCTTAGAGCGGTCCAAGGGTTGAAGCAGGAGTCGAGTAGAGAAGAAGAGAAAGTCGCAAGTAGATCTGGAGGCGAACGCAGGAGCAGTACTGAGTTCTGGATTCCTACGCCGCGTAATTAATTCAGTAAAATTGTCAGGGCCCGCACGCCCAGGCGCATTTTCAACGACCAGTCAGAGGTCGGCATTTCGGGAACCGACGACACCGACCTCTGTCTGATGGCGGGATCACTGCTCGTAATTCGAGTCGCAGCTCTATGAGCAGTGATTCAAAATATCAATAAACCATTTTTTTATTTTTTTATTTTTTAAAAAAAAAAATAGAGATGTGAACACGGAATACGTGTCACATCAATATTCTTACTATTTTCAAACTAAGCTAAACGCTTGTGCTATGAACATAGGACTAACTTGCTAGTCTGGAGTGAGGTTCGAACCCGCAACCTTTGGGTCACGAGGCCAGTGTCCTAACCACAAGACCAACAAGCTACCATGTAACCAAACATTCTACTATATAGCTATTTCATACTATTTTTACAGATCTTTATTTTATTTCATTAACAAATGTCCCTCAGGTTCATCCTTCATGCAGATAATCGGTAAAAAAGTAACCCATAAAAACCAAGTTTTTATTATACTTCCTTTCTCATTTACTAGTGGAAACTGGTTTGGGGCTTGACCTATGCGTTGGGCTCGTTGGGATGCGACGCTACGAAAGGGATAAAAAATTTCGAAAAATCCAAATTTATTATTTTATCAGTTTTCGCGTCTACCAGATGCGTCGGAATCTCTTCATACAAATTGTATTAAAAAACCATTAAAAATTTGAAAAATCTAAAAATTATACTATAATTATTTTTTTTAAAGAAAATTTGATAGATCTCTTTGATCGTCGCCACGAGTCTGCTTGCAAAGTTTCAGCTCGATTGTATCACGGGAAGAGGGTTAAAAATCGATCCAAAGTTTTTTCCACGGCAAGCCGGCAAGCGAGCAAGCAGACGCCACGAGTTAATATAAAGGGAGTAAAAAAGTAACCCTTAAAAACCAAGTTTTTATTATACTCCCTTTCTCATTTACTAGTTGAAACATTTTTTTTCGCTTAACCTACGCGTTGGGCTTCGGTCGGGCGACGCTACGAAAGGGAGTAATAAAAAAATTCCAAAAATCCAAAATTATACTATAATCAGGTTTCGCGTCTACCAGACGCGTTGAAATATTTTCATACAACTTAATAAGTTGTATGAAAAAAACATTCAAATTTTGAAAAATCCAAAAATTTATTATTTTTTTTTAACGAAAATTTGATAAATCTTCTTGATCGTCGCCACGAGTCTGCTTGCAAAGTTTCAGCTCGATTGGATCACGGGAAAGGGGTTTAAAATGGATCCAAAGTTTTTTCGTCAGACAAGAAGACAAGCACACGCCACGAGTGAATAAAGGGAGTAAAAAGGGGGCCAGGCTCGCCAAGCTTGGTGCAATAATTTCGTACATTTGGTCTCTCTGGCGAGCCTGGCTACACAAATTCAAAATATTTTCTACATAAAATTATGTAAAGCCATATATACAAGTGATTACAAAAATAAATTATTAAAAAACATTCATACAAAAAATTACAATAAATAACTAAACGGTTATTTTCAATAAAAAATGCCTCGAGCGCGCTAAGCATACCCCGAGGGTTTTATTTATTCTTGCCCATCTGCGCGCTCGCGCTCACAATTCATGTGATTAAAAATGTAATCATCAATTCTACGTACCTATCAAAATAAAAATCAAAATATAAAAATTCACCTTTTCTTCTAAAAATGTTTATCAGGGCCAACATATGGAAATTGGCAAAAAAAGACCCATTTAAGGGCCGCCGGTTTTTTCTTGTCCGACACACCGTGCATCGAGAAAGTTATGTTAGTTCATGTCTGTATATTTTTAAGGTCTGTGATTGTATGTATACCTATATATATTTATGTTATTGTTTTGACTTATAATTTTTGCTAGTTTTTCGCTGTATTACATATAAATATTTTATTTATGTAAATTAAATTGATCTACGTTAATTAATCGAACCTGAGGGTGTTTAGCGTCCAGCTAGCTATACGCTTTGCGCATCTAATTTAAAAAATATATATATTTTTGCATCCAGAATATAATACAGAATGTCTGTCCGAGAAGTGGTGGTTCTGGCGGGCCACACCCCAACCCTCCGGTTCCCTGTCCCTGACCTTTGCAGTGTCCGCTCTGACTGCATCATTATGTTGGATATTGTGAGCACCGCGCGACATTTCCACGGGCTTTATTAGACTGTGTCTCGGTATGAACTTTCCGCCTGGGATTTCCATAAGTGGGGCAAGTCTTTTTCGCCGAATAGTCGACAGAGACCTTTCAGTCCGGTACCTCTGGGAATCGCTAAGCGCTCAGATGTTCTAAATGTTCTGTTTTTTCATTATATCTGTTTTAATTTTTATGACTTTTATTTTCGCGAAGGAGTCAGGTCTGTTCATTTTTATTTTATTTTATTAAATTGTTGTCTTACTACATACCAAGTTCAAAGGCGAAAATCGTTCGAACGTGTAACACGTGTTTACCATTATACACCATCAAAATATGTAAACTGAACTAACGTAAATTTCTTGATACACGGTCTGGTGGTAAAAATGTTGCCAGTGGGTTATGGCACTAAGAATCTTAGCTCTTGTCCTCGCCGAAAAAATTACATACCAGAGTAATTTTAGGAATATGTGCGACCTAAAAAATACTTGTTATCATGATTCATATATATATATTATATATATTATATATAGATATATATCTATATCTTATAGATATATATACATATTTTATCATATGATTGTATGATAAATTATTGTTGTATAATTATATTTGTAATGTAATTCAATGTAATGTTATGTTAAATAAATAAATAAAAAAAAAATATATATATATATATATAGAGATGCGAACGCAAATCAATATTCTTACTATTTTCAATTTAAGATAAACGCTTGGAGTAAGGTCCGAACCCACGACCTTTGGATCACGAGGCGAGAGTCCTAACCCCAAGACCAACAAGCTACATCCAGATTTGTTTTAAAAAATACTACGAGATTGTAAATGTTGAAACATTTATAAAAAGGTCACATTAAATGCTCTTAAAAAGTATGATGTCTTATTAAGTAAGTCGCGTTTTATTACAAAAATGCGTTTTTACTTGAAGAGACTCTGTTTGGAACGAGTCTTAAATACTTTTAAAAAAAAGATGAGGGGATCGGGACACAGCGGAAGTATGCCCCCCCTCGCGTATAATTAAGACAAATGTATAACGCAGCAAGCGTTATAAATGTGTCTTAATTAACGGTTTATTAATTAGTGATTAATTATTTTAATAAATTGACAGTCACTGGACACGAATTAAATTTAAACGCTTTTCTTGAATTCACACTTTCACAATTTATCACTCGCCTATGAACACACTATATTATCGCTTGTTAACACTTAATTAAACTAGCTTAATCTCTACGACTGTTGCCTTCAACATTTCCCTCGACGATGGTAAAAAGCAGCCCCGGATGCTTTATATTATGGCCTATCTAAATTGCTCGTTGTTGGGCGATTCTGTTCAGAAGCCGCCTCTTTTCGCCCACCCTGCTCAACACCTCGTCGTTTCGGATATGTTCTGACCAATGAATCCTCGCCATGCGCCTGTAGCACATCTCAACGCTAGTCTCCCGGACATTCTTTGGCCGATGGTTCATGTTTCGCTGCCATACACCAGCACACTCCAGACAAGAGTTTTAATCAAGTTTTTCCTAACCTTTAAATCAATGTTGGGGGATTCAAGGGTTTCGGATTTTTTGTTAAAGGCGATTCTTGCCTGTTGTATTTTGCTTATGATGTCTGCCTCTGAGCGGCCGTCTTGGGAAATTTTGCTACACAAATATGTGAATTCTTTCACTTGTTTGATAGCGACGCCACTCAAAACAACATTTGTCGACACTTCTTCTCTTCCAACAACCATGCACTTTGTTTTGTCTTTGTTTATTTTCATGTTTTATTTATCTGCCAAAACATTTTCCATCTTTCTCAGAGCCTTGTTCAATTCTTTTTCTGACTCCGCAAGCAGTGCAATATTGTCGGCATATCTAATCATGTCAATTTTTTGGCCTTCTCATTTCTCGATCCTCACGCCAGTTCAATATCTCATTTCTTCTCTCACCTAGTCGATAGCCTGTTGAACTATTATTTTATAAACGTAAACGTTTGCAAACGGACTATTATTAGTTGATGCAATAGTTGATGCCTTACCTACCCTTATTGAACCTTGAAACACCACGTAACCGACGGCCGAGACGGAGTATTTCTATCTATATATTTATATCATGGAATATTTCTCCACTTATTACTTATTCCAGATAACTACGTAATAATTTTTCCAATATGATTAAGGTTACTTTGTACACATTACAGGCAATGCGATAATCGCCAATAAATCATTATTACATTTTTAGTATTTTAGTATTTTAGTATTAATATACATAATATATATTAGCAAGTAATGAAATACACCTTTGAGTGTATTTCATTACTTGCTCGTTATTTATGAATAATTTTATTGCACTGACGAAAATCTAGAAAAGTAGTCGGGACTAATCGTAATAATACATTCGGTATAATATTGTCACGGGACGTAGCTTTGGGAGACAAATTTAAACACTGAAAATTAATTAAAAGTTTAATTTATTACCAAAGAAAGTCACTGAACATGAATTGAATTGAAGTACTGTTCTTTTCTCTGTCTCCCGTATATTTCACGTACTTATTATAGTATTTTTCCTTAATTCGCACTAACTAACGCTGTTCCTATTGCTTTGATCATATTCTAGTAAACTTCGTTCAATGTTCGCGCTTAGAAACTTCTCGCCCCGGTATTTATTACTGCTGGTATCAATAACATTGTGCTCGCTCGCCTCTAATATCGCGTGTTGTAATATTACCGTCACGAATCACTGATAACACTGGTTCTAACGCTGAGGTGTCGCACTTGTTACTGTCACGAATGAATTTACGCGTTGCGTGATGCCTTTTATAGATAAATTCTTTCGAGAGATTTGTTCTAGAGCGTTCTAGACGATTCCCATGAAGTGTTTTAGTACGTAATGAGAATATTGAGAGAACGCGGTTACGGATGACTGGTCCTGGGTTGCTGCGTAAAATTCGTGAGTTTGCCTTCACGGATGACTGACCCTACGTCGCGTGATGCCGTTGTAATATTTGTCAGTATTCAGTAGGTTCTTCCTCTCGTTATAATATTGTATAGGTAGTTGATGTAAGCAAGTACCTACTCGTGATTGATACATACAGGGAGTGCGTAATATGTATGTCATTTGCAGTATTTCCAAAAAATGTAATATTTCACGGTTGAGAACTTTTCAAAATATGTACGCTTGTAATAAAATATAAAATAATATATAAATATATAATATATAAAATAATAAAAAAATATATATATAATATAAAAAAATATAAAATAATACAAAATATAAAAAAAAGAAAAAAAAAGTGTCTCAGGCTTCCATAGGTCTTTTCATATAAGCTTGCAATTGAGTTAGTGTGGGTAGTGTGCGTAATACGCGCATTGTTTCGTTGTGTTAAGTTTACGGATACGAGAGGGGCGTATCCGTCAACTGAACACAACGAGACAATGCGCGTATTACGCGCTGTACCCACACTAACTCAATTGCAAGCTTATATGAGAAGACCTATAGCTATATATATATCTATAGCTCTGGAATCATAGACATAAACATGATATTTTAACTTTATTTAAATATTCAGTACGACTATTTACGTTTCGTAGTCTTCACTCTCTTTCGTAAACTCGATTTTTGAGAAATTAGCTTGATATCGGGGGATCGAGTCTCGTTCCGAGAGACTAACAACTCTGTTCTGTATCCATAGAGTGTTTCTGTAATTATGTGACATATATACTGACTACAAAATATATATATTTTTAAATTGAATTAACTGCTGATCATGCTTGTTAGTGTATCAATTCTGTAACTTTGAATTATTTTTTTTCATTTCTCTAACATGTTGAAACGTGAAAATACAAATTTTGACCACATTAAGCGTAATTTTTGTAAATTTTTAACTTTATTATTTAAAACTACAACATTTTGTTACTATTTTTCTATCCATTGTCATTAAAAATGGTCGTTTACGAAACCAAGTTGATAAATATAATTCATGTTTTCCCAACTAAAAATATTAACTAACCGTCATATCCATTTCTGATTCCCCTTTTACCTTTAATTCTTTGACTTTCATAGCTTGTTTGTAGCTTAAAATTTTTTCTTTTTTGTTTTTTTTGTACAACTGAAGTTATTGTTGCTATATGTTAATACATTACATGTTGACTCTGTGGAAACTTGTAAGATGTTCTCTGTACTATTTAATAACAATCATGTGTAATCTGATTTTTATATGTATTTATATGTTAGTTTCCCATGAATAAATAAAATAAAAAATTAAATTTTGTTCCCCGCAGCATACCACGTTTGCTTCGAGCACATTCAAACATCATTATTCTCATTCGAGCTCTTCGATATAACCGCATAATCGAATTGTATATATTATTTTTCTATATGTTAAAGAAATTGCACGGACCGCGGCCCCAGATTTGACGATGTTTCTATCTGGCTATTCTTTAATGGAATTGTCTGACATTTGTGGAAGTTTCCACGTCAACGTTGACGGCTCGGGCGGAGCTCTGATTGGCAGCCTTCTCGCGATGACCCGCTTTCGGGAACGGACAGCAGAGGGCGTTCACTTCGGCTCGAGTTAAATTTCATATTTTAAGAAAATGGAGGGATCGATAACTTTATTGGAAGCCTTTTAGCTCCAGCAGCGTTTACATATTCTTTTAAATTTTTATTTCTTATGCCATCCAATTATCTTAGATCTTTGCCCCCACCCAAAAAACTGCCATAGTAATTTCAGGAAAACATGTGACTTAACAAATACACATTTCTACAGAATAAGACACCCCAATGAACAATGTTCAACTGAGCGCTTACTAATAATATAAATAACCAAATAATATAAATAATCACTTCGGTGTTTAGAAATCATCGTAGAAATAATTTGGAAATATAATATTCTAAATATTTAATGTTGCTGTAGATAAATATGAGGGCTGTTTTATAGGGAACTGAGGTTTTCTGTTTCTTGTTTAAAATCTTGTGATGATGTGAAGAGTGTCTGGAGGAAGGAATCGACAAAATGTAAATATGAACAAAATTAAATGATCGCTAAAATTATCGTGAAGTTTATCCAAAGGCGACCGGGTTTTCAAGTTGTTCTACAAAACAGCGTTACTTTCCTCAACATTGCCGCAAGGAATTTTTGAAAACATTACCGTATCGAATTTTTTTTGCCATTTTGAAACAATTAATATCGAGGGTAGAAAGCCAAAAGGGCGTTAGTGATTATTTAGAACTTTAGGTACAGGAGAACAAAATAATGTTTTGTCAATCCGATTTTGTCAATATTTATTTTATTACTAAATGATTTTCATATATGTTTTGGGTAAACAAAACGTTCTACCCTCGATATAAATTAAGATAAATTTGTAGATGTCTCACAGAGACGAAGCTATTTATATGGGAAAATATGTATGAAAGCTTTTATGGAGCGTTTACGGGGCTCACGGCACGTCTTAAGGCTGGCTTAAATGATTAATTTACACAATGTAACGTTTACTGATTCCTCCCAAGATCAACCACAAATATATTGGAAAGTTGTGTATATTTTATTTATGTACCTCATTTATATTATTTGATACAACACGCTTTATATGGTTGAAATTTTTCATTCCCATGAAACAGTATATATACATGTATATATACTGTTTCATGATATCGCCAGTGGTAAATGAGACGTCTACATTTTTGACTAGATTGTGAAGTAATATTCTTTTGAACGTATATATGATATTCATCCGAATTATTTAACATATACACTAAAATATGCCTGAATTATTTTTTTAATTAATAAATAAAAAACGCCCAAAAATGACTTTCATACATACTTTCTCATATAAATAGCTTCGTCTCTTTTAGACATCTATAATTTATATTAATTAATGATTATCGCTTTGCGGGCAAAATCCAATAACTGATTTTCTAGAACATACTAAAAAAAATATTGTGAATAAATATTGACTTCGACTATTTACAAAAAAAGAAATTCGAATATCGGTCCACAATTGACAGAGAAATCGGTCAACATACATATATAAAAAAATAAAATACGGCGGAACATAGAACCTCCTCAGTCATGCAAAATATCATAAAAAATATCTGAATCTGAACACCACAATGAGTATTTGATAGTGGAAAATTCAGTGCTAGCGAAAAACTTGTTAAAGCCTGGTGAAATGTGATGCTGTCATTATCGGAAATGCCAATAATTTAACGGGTTCGTCGTGAAAAAATATGATTCCTATTTATTTTAAAAATTCCTATATATATATAAGAAACATTCTTCTTCTTCTTTGTATGCCCTGTCAGGTCTTCCCGACGCACGACGTTGGCGATCACTCTAGTGAAGGTCTCTCTGTCCTGCGCTGTCCGGAATAGTTCCTCCACGCTTGTTATACCGGTTCACTCTCGTATTTTCCGCAGCCGAGACATCCGTTTCCTATCAGCCCCTCGGCGACTCTTTATCTTGCCTTTCAATATTAGTTGTAGCGAGTGATATATCTCCCCTCGCAGTATGTGATGCAGATATGAAATGTTCGTGACTTTTACTAATGAGAGCAGTTCTCTATCTGCTCTAGCTGCCTGAGAATTTCTGTGTTGGTAATCATGTTGGACTTTGAACATTCTCCGGTGAAGTCACATTTTAAAAGTCTCTAACCTGTTCATGGTATTCATGGTAGTCCTTGTCTCACATCCATACAGCAAGACCGACCACAAAGACCATTTTAACATTCTCTGCCTTAGTTTTAAGTTGATATTGTCATTGCAGAAGAGAGATTTCATTTTACTGAATGCAGTTCTTGGCGCTTCAATTCTGCACTTAACCTCCACATCAAGAGTCTTCGCGAGAATATAGCCGAGGTATCTAAACTTTTCCACCTTTTCGACATTGTAACCATTTAACTGTATCACAAATTTAGAGTGATCTAGTCTTCCAAATGTCACCCATTTAGTTTTATTGATGTTGATTGTTAGGCCCAGTTGCTCACCAGCATCATTGACTAGGTTTAATAGGTCTTGGAGGTCATCGATACGGTCAGCTAGTAATACAGTATCATCTGCGTATCTTATGATATTAATCACAACTCCGTTGATCTTCGGACACTTCTCGGTATTACTTGGGGCTCTTTTAAAGACATAGTTGGAATAGAGATTAAGCAGAGAAACATAATAATGTTAATTATAAAGCTGAAAATCTGTTCTGAAAAAAGAGCAGTATAAGCTATCGAACGGTGTCCGCTGGAGTCGTGAAATTTTCAACTTAGTCTGTCAGGATGTCAAAAATAGACATAACTGAAATACCTCGAATTGATTTACTACTTCCTTGTTTCTTCGGGCATTCGATATGATGAATATTTTTGTTTATTGCGTCTATTCACTGTGGTTACTGAAAAGAGGAAGCCCGATGATAAATTAAAGTCAATTTACCAATTGTACAAATCTCTAATAACTTTCCGGCTTTGAGCGACGTTAAAGGATGCCACCCTCTCGGCGACCTTAATTTACAGAGCCCACCTAGCACTGTGGCTGTTATTCAATCTGCCAGGGCGCGGCCGCGGATTGCGTGCGCCTGTTTTTTCATGATTAAAAATCACGTGACCTTCGCGTGACTGCGGAGTATATTTTTTAGTCGGCCACTCTTTCTCATTCTCCTTGGCTGGTCCCGAAAAGCGGCTTTGGTGCCATTAATGAAATTAACGCAAAACTGCGAAAGCAATGGTCATTCGCTCAACGAAATGGCTGATCCATCGCCATTAGTCGCCTGTAATTTAGTCCGTTATTCTATGAAAGTTTTAGTCATTACTTTTCTACGTTTACTGTTGACTTGGAATTGCTTTTAATACAAAATAATGTGGCTTGATATGTGGAAATGTTATTCGGTATTCTGATTTCGTGACTTTGAAATGTTTCTTTTAACATAACTGGGCTGGGCGCAGGATATCTAACGCAGCTAATTGAATTATTTATTTTATAGCATGAAAATATGTTAATTTAAGTTTTGGTGGCGCTTTTTGTAGTAGTATTTTATAAAATGTTAGGAGTACGACTGTGAAACATGCATTCTTAACAAAATAATGGTTCATAGACTTGAGTATCGCAAAGAGGCCTGGAAATATGCATGTTGGACCATAACACGAAGATACCAGAAAATAAACGAGATAATAAAAGAGCGTATAAGAGTACTTGATATATCTGCTTGATAACGCCTCTAAAATGAATTGGCAACGAGTAGGTCGCACGAGTCGGAGGACGGGCAGTCGCTAGATGAATTTAATGTCATTTCGGGCCGAGTGCGTCAACTCGGTTTATAGTAATCTTTCGTATAAACCATCGATTATTGCGTTCTCCACCAATTGCACAATCCGTTTTCGCAAAAATCTATGATATTTACGAAAGATTACTATATTACAATTAGATACGACCGGCCGTTTGTGGTAGCCGAGGGGAATCGAGAGGCCGATAGACGTCCCTCCGGATTGGCGAAATCAGCTAGAAACTGGTGACAAGACACTTGTGATGACAATTTTATAAAATGTTTATTTATCCACCAATGAATACTTTATTCTATTATTATTTAATGTTTGGTAAAGTACATTTGGCAAATAACGCATTGTTATATGGAAATGTGGCTTTTTTCTAGTTTATCGATAAACTGTATCTGGCTTTCCGGCTAACGATTACCGCAGCGTGTGTAAATATTTAATACACCATTAACTGTTTTTACCTTTTTAAACTGAACTTAACGTTGCTTAAATTGAGTTTCTATTTTCTTTGGTTTGAATCGATCGTAGACACATTATTTATTATATATGAATGTTTATTTATTTGTTTGTTATTATTAAAGTAGTGTGTATGTAAATATTCATATCCTCTAATATAATAAACGTAGTAGGAGCGTTCATCAATTTATAACCTTACACAAAAAATATTTTCGAAGTTTTATTTTAAATTAAGATCCTTATTTCCTCTGACGTTTTATTCATCATGTCAGGGTTTTCGTGATCTCGTTTTGTCGTGGCTTTTTGAGATTTGTATAGTAGTCCCTTTCTCTTTTATCATATTCGTGCTCATGTTGATTTTCTTCAAATTTTCTATTAAATTCTGCTGATATGTTAAAAATAAACATAAAGTTGCAGTATAAGCCCCCAATCTCAGGTTAACTAACTTATGTCTTTATAGTATCCTCGGACAAAATATACAGTACTTAATATGTGCGCGTATAGTTTCTATGAGAAATGTCAAGGCATCTGTCTAATATCATCATCTCGAAATTAGTGAAGTGTAGAACGTTATATAATATCGCTCATTCCGTCTCACACTTAAGGTAGCTATATAACCTAACAATCATGTCGACGGTCCCTACGCATACTGTCGAATCTACAAAAAAAAAATTCACTGTGCTATCTTAAACTATCCAATTTACTCTGTATTTTCGGATAGTGTTTCAAAAATGTTTAAGTTTCCTTTATATATATATTTTTTGAAACGGAAATAAAGAGTAGGTACATTGGATAGTTCAAGATAGTAAAACGAAAATCAAATTGTTGCAGATTCAACAGTATACATCGTACGGTAGTTTTGAGCACTTTTATAAAACATTGCCGCTTCGTCAATCTTGACGGTTGACGTCTTGAAACTTCGGATCGAAACTTTACGCGCACGCCCTTTCTATTTTCGTTCTTACTAACATAACAGAATCGTTATCATTATATATCCCACTGGAATAAAGTTGATTACATGATTGTTGAAATAACGCAAACTAATGAGAATAGACCCGATAATCTGTATGAATGTCATTGAGTCCTAAAACCAAATTAATTAATTAATTAGAAAGACATATAGAAAAATCAAATCCACTAAAAAATATTTGGCTGCTACCGGGATTCGAACCACAGATCTCCTCCTATCCGTGGATTTGATTTTTTTGTGTGTCTTTCTAATTGATGAATTAATTTGGTTTTAAATTTCACAGAACTTTGATCTGCAAAAATTTCTGCTTCACAATAATAATATGTTCTTGAATATAGTCATTGAGGTCATTCAACATTGACCCTAGTTTACCAGTTTCTTCTCAATTTTGTTCTCATAGGTTTATTTTGCATTTGTGATATTTTTTTTGAAGTTCTTCTACTAGCCAAACATAAAATGCTCTTGTTGTAGTTTATATGAGGGACAGTAAATATAGTTGTATATGTACTATTTTACATGACTCAGTACCTAATGATGAATCTTCTAATTCTTCCCAAAAGTGATTTTTTAATCAATTTAGTTACTATAGTTTTGTACAATGGTTTTAGTTGCTATAGTTACTTACTATAAGTCATATTTTTTATGTTAATTCATTATTGTTAAAACATTAACAAATTTAACATTTAATAATTTCAGGAAACATTCGATTTTATTTTTGTGAAACGTTTTCTTAATACTCTGAATAAATTAAATTAATCTAGCTATTAATAAATGAATAAATGGTAGTGGTAGACTTATCGTACAATCATCCGACGCTGTGTACTTAGTACAAGGTTGCGTGTTTTTCCCAAATGTATGTTTTCGTCGCGACTTGTATCGTGCGTCCGTTAGGCTGTGTTCCACCGTTTATAATGTGATCTCATTAAAATAACAATTCAAATGCCCGCCTAAAAGTAGTTATTCGGTAGGTTCGGTAGGTAAAACACACTAAATGTGTCCTGTTTTTTAAAAATCTACCGACTACGTCTCCGAGCTATTTTGTGCGAGACGACAATAATAATTGAAGAAGCGGTCTTCACATGTAGCTCTCATCACAGAGCGAGAGAACGTGATGGAACTGTCCGCATAAATGTATCGGATATGCATATGCATTCGGTGTTGATGATTCTCTCTCGCTTCAGACTTCTAAAGCATACTCGTTCGTTACCTTAAATGGTCAATGCACTTATGTATAAGGTAACGAACGAGTATGCTTTAGAAGTCTGGAGCGAGATAGATTATTTATTTCCTCGCTAGGCTATTTAATTTCCTCAATTGCAATATTTTTTAAGGATTTCATCAAACATTTGTACAGGCATTCATCGTTTTATACAGCAAGTTAAAGAGACTGCTTTATATTTTATTATATTATATATTTTATTATATTTTAATTTCAAATTTTAATCAAAATTCAAAATGAATTCAAACCTATAGGTCGACCACAATCATTCGTTACCTTATATATAAGTGCATTGACCACTTAAGGTAACGAACGAGTATGCTTTAGAAGTCTGGAGCGAGAGAGAATCATCAACACCGAATGCATATGCATATCCGATACATTTATGCGGACAGTTCCATAACGTTCTCTCGCTCTGTGACGAGAGCTACATGTGAAGACTGCTTCTTTAATTATTATTGTCGTCTCGCACAAAATAGCTCGGAGACGTAGTCGGTAGATTTTTAAAAAACAAGATAGATTTAACTTCTAAAGCATACTCGTTCGTTACCTTATACATAAGCGCATTGTCCATTTATTAAAATAGAACAGAGTTTTCTAGTAAAATACGTCTTGAGTCGGCCGATTTTTAAACATTCCGATACTGTATAAAATACGTACAATTAATCAAGGAATTCGACCTCAACCCCACTAAACTCTGCTAAAGAGCACGCCGCAGATTATTTCTAAAATAAAATAAGTTATGTATATGAGTAAGGGAATCATGTAATTATAGCTAGACCGCATTGAAAAGAGTGTGCGCAAAAAATATGTGTGTTACGATGCAAAAAATGAACACAAAGAAGTTTTTCTAGTAAGTAACCTTTTTTAAACTAAAAAATATATATTTATTTGGAATTTCATATTGAGGCTTGTAATACGGGCTTGCCAGACAACTTTCCCCCGCTTTCTTCTTACCGGACAAAGCTAGGGAACGGTATTTTGATTGTGGTCGACCTATAGGTATTTATTCATTTTGAATATTGATTAAAATTTGAAATTAAAATATAAGAAAATAGCAGTCTCTTTAACTTGCCGTATAAAACGATGAATGCTGGTACAAATGTTTGATGAAATCCTTAAAAAATATTGCAATTGAGGAAATTAAATAGCCTAGCGAGGAAATAAATAAATAAATAAATACCTATTTTATTTAAATTTCTTTATATAATGTAGTATTTTGGATTTCCACAGTTCCATTCAGAGTTCCACTGTTCAATTTACAAATCTTTCTTATGCGTGAATGGGAAACATTAAAATCGACACTTTTGTGCTAAAAATAATTTAACTACCGTGCGTAATGGCCTCTGTGTATGGATTTATGAATCCATATGAACATTCTTTACAACATGCTAATTTATTTTGTCCTGATATATAAATCCGTACGCTTAATCCCAGGTGCTTAACACCAACAGCAACCCAAGTCGATGTTATCAAAATGCAGACCGAAAAATGCACTTCAAATTATATTAAAGTTACACAATGAAATGACACATTCATTGAAACAAATTATGAAATGACACACTCAGAAAACAAAAATTGTATTTTTTTTTAATGCACATCTTATTTACTACAGGTAATATATTATACTATTTTAGATTTTAGGCAATACTAAGAACAATTTCTACATAAGACCTTCCCATCGATAAATTTTCTTGGAGTGTCTCGCGTAGAGATTTGAAAGAAAACTGAACATTATATTGAAATATAATTTTCTTGTAATATGTAACCTTTTTGTTCTGAATGTATGTTTTTTATAAAGAAAACGAACAAGTCCTACTGTTAAAACTTAAAAAAAAACAACTGTAATGCTGCTGTACTAGTGCGTTGTCGGTAGATTATTATTTATGTGTTGAGGAGCAAATCTCGACGCTTCAGCGTCATCAGAAGAGCGTCCTATCATGGCCGAGGTGTAGGCCGAACTGATTATTTCTTCGGAGGTCGTAAATTATTATTTAAATTGTATTCTATGCACACCTATGAGGCCTGTCGGAGGACGGGTTTTAAATTCTAATAAAAAGAGCATCTATTTTATACTACCCCAGAAACGCAAGCAACTACCACGCGGCCGCCGTGTGGCGGTTTCTACTTTAGTCGATACTCGGTCTAAATATACGGCAATGTCGATACGTTGCGTCTGACTATAAATCAATTTCTGAGACCGCATGTCTGGTTAGTTTCTTCCATCTCTTATATAGCCAAAACCATGATTTATTTAGCGAGACTTCGAAAACATTCTGTCGCCAGGCGGCGTCGCAGTTGTGCGTCGTTTCATAACTGTATATTCTTTTGATAATTAATTGAAAAATACATTTTACGGAAACAATGGCCGTGGTTGCGCAGTGACCGCTATTGACCTCGAAGCGGCCAATTCCTAGTTGATGATATTATACAATATAGTTATATATGTACGTGTGATAAGCATGCGGCGCGGCTGCCCCTGCAAAAAAGTTTTTAAATGTATATTTCCCTTCAGTTCGCTTTTAAAAATGGCGCTCCGATGTCGCTTCCGCGCTGAGGTCTGCCAAGCGCGCGAAGTTTGATTTGGAAAATGGCATCGCGGGAAAGTGGTAAGGTCCGTACGCCGGCGCTGATTGGCCGCCGCCCGCGCCGGCTGGGCCTGGCCGGCGTCAGTACGGAGCTGTCCGTCCTCAGTTCGCCACCGGCCTCTGCCTTCCCGCTTTTTCCTCGCCGAATAGTTTTCCCGCTCGCGCCGACCCCATCCGGATTTATTTTCTCGTTCTCCTTTTTTGCATATCCTTCTACCGAAGCAGTTTTACGCACGTGCAAGTTCAGCCGAATTATAATATTGTTTGATTCGGTACCGTACGACGCATTTCAAAAATTCAGTGGAATTTAAAAGTGATGTAAATATTATTACTGATGAAACATATTTATGTATTGTAAAATATCAATTTCGCGACTGTACATAGAATGTATAATATTTTCGCATTATATGTATATAAAGTTTAAAGGGGTTGATTATAACATTATTACTTTTCATATAATTTCAGTTAATTGTGTCATTATCGAGTTGATAAATCCGGTATGTGACACTATTTTAATATTGTTGTACAATTCCTTAAAACTTTAAAGCCACTAATAGTCGAACATTATTACCGCTATATCTTACTACTCCACATTTTATTTACAATTTTCTGTATGGACCGAGTAAATAAAATATAGGTATTGTGAACGAGCCCAATTTGATATTCAATTAAACTGTTTGGGGCATTGCGGTAGACGCATTATTTAAATAAAACTTATTCACTTGGTCCAAATTGTGTTTCTTTTGCACTAAATCATGACTGACTAAAATGCATATTACGAAATGTTTGAGGCGGGCCGTAGGCTCCCAGCATCTTCGTTTATGCACACATAACATGTGACCCATATACCATTTTCTATCTCACTATATAAAAAACATTTGGCGGCCAAACGATATCAAAAATAGAATAAAATATATAAAAACACGTGCTTTAAATTTATTCGCATTACTCCATTCTAAATTAAGATAATGAAATCATACAAAAAATCAAGATTCAACCAAAATAAACATTGCGTTGTCATCTGCACGCGTTTTGTGTATTTTCTCGCGAGCGACTCTGCTAGTATTTGTGTGCAGAATAGTATTCGGATGGTCCACTGCAGAATACGATCCCATCCGAATTACTTAATTTTTTTATTATTTATAAATGAAAAATAATTTTGTTGTCTTCAAATTGAAGGCATATTATAGTCAATCGAAAGTAATTGTAAATTTTTTCTCATTTTACACGCTGAATGAAAGATTGTTTCAAATAAAGTGTAATATTACGAGACATTTTTATGTTTCATTCTCGTGTTAGTTCGTACCCATGCGAACAATTTTTTTTATCTTGCTCAATAACGTTACGGCAAATTAAAATCCAACAAAAAAATTTAATTCTAAATTTTGATTTCTCAATTTCACATTCTTTAATAACTAATTTGAAACGGTCTTAAAATGCTTGTGCAAACAAAATTATTTTTCTTGTTCAAGCCAAGGTTTTCTTATTTGATGCCTGATTTACTAAATAAAAAATAGTAAATAGTATCCGTGAGTGCAACGCTAATTCATATGCACCTATCACATCCGCGCAGGTAAGTTGAGTATGCTCATTATAATATATTGGAGTTGTTCGTACACCTGACATTTTACGTATAGGTACAGGGTTATTTGGAATACATTAATAACCTCGCAAGACTATATTCTTGCTTTAATTATGAGTTGAAAATGTTCAAGCAACCATGACCTAATATCACTAGTTATGGAGATATGAGACATCTAAGTTTGCATTTTTTAAATATCACTAGTTATGGAGATATGCGACATCTAAGTTTGCATTTTTTTTCAATATTTGTAACTTATTTTTTGTAAAACGTTGGACTATCAATCATTACAGTCACTTATGTCGAATATGACTAATTCACCCCTTTAATACAAGTCAAATAAAATAATTAAAACCTTCCAATTCCAATCGGATTTTCTGCAGGATTTTTATCACTTTATTTAACTTATATTGAAACATACGATTTTTTCCTAATCGATATAAGTAACTGTAATGATTGTTCAACGTTTTGTAAAAGTCAGAAATATTTAAAAAATGCAAATTTTGATATTGCATAACTCCACAACTATTGATACTAGAACAAGGCTGCTTCAACATTTTCGACTCATAATCAAGACAGAATGTTTTCCAAATAACCCTCTATATTGTATACACACACATGCACACGAATTTTCTAATTCAGGTTAACTTGTACCGAAACGAAAGAATTTTTCGTATTCGATGTAAGTTATCGTAATGGTAGTTCAACGTATTACAAAAAGGCAGATGTCTATCTACCTATATATTATTGTGGATTAGCTCTGTTACTCCCTAAAAAATATCAAAACTATCGCTACTACAGACCACCACAATAAATAGACATGAACTAAAGTAAATTTCTTGGTACACTTTCTTGGTCTGATTCCAGTATGTTTGACCTTTTAAAAAAATTACTACGAGCTTGTAAATTTCGACACAATTATGAAAATATCAAATTAAATACTTTTAAAATGTATCATGTCAGGAAATGAGTCGCACTTTATTACAAAAGAGGTTTTTTTTTACTTGAGGAGACTCGGTATGAAATGAAATAAAAATAAATAAATTATTATCATTTTATATCGGTAGTCAGATGGCAAAAGGGATCATCTGAGTTTTATTTCCGTTTTTAAGTTTTCTTCCACAAAGTTCTTAAAATAAGTTTATTTTTAATGTGGCAAAATGATACCCCTGTTACTAACATATTAGCGAAGTAATTAGTGTAAAAAGGTGGCTTAGCCAAAAGATATGAGCATTTTTGTACCTCGGGAACTTAGTAAGAACGGTACCTTATAAGAAAGGAGAGAAGTTAAAAGTCAATGAGATAAACAAAACTGACTTTTTTCTTTCAAATATTTATACATATACGAAAAATAGCTCCCACTATTATACTAACTTTCGAATTCCAATTGGAAAACATTCCAAACGCTGGGAGGGTTTTTTGAAATTTCAATTTTTCAATTTTTTGGAACACTTTGAATGGAAAAACGCGATTTTTTGCGAAAAAAATCGACTAATTTGTTATTAAAAAATTAAAATAATTAACAAATTTGAAAAAAGTCTCCAGCGTTACCTCGTAAATTATGTACAGAAATAGTGTTCAAAATTTCAAAAGGATCGGTGTAGTAGTTTTGAAGTTATGATGGACACCGACTTTGAAAACGTGAGATGTGGGGAAAACGCTTTAAAGTTTTGCACACTGTAAAATTAAAAATAAAACTCGACACTTATTTTATACTTACACATAATCGTCGATGCCATGTTCACACAGCAAAGAGCTTTCATCATCAGCATCTTTTTGTCCTTGTCTACGCAAAACTCTTCCAATACTATAGCACGTCCGGTAGTCCTCAGGTGAGCGCGTCTCTTAGCTGCCCGAGCAGGTATAGAAAATCATTCTGAGCATCACTCAAATGTTCATAATTTCGTCAATTTTGCTCCGATTGACTTGAAACTTTGACACAATATTCTTGCGATGTTATACATTCATTTAAAAAATTAAAAATAAAATGCAAAAAAAGAAATTTAAAAACCTTACCCCCCCTTAAATCAATATTTAACGAAACCAAAATAACAACACCTAAAATAGATTATTAATTAAAAATTTGTCATTATTAAAATATTTTGGTTAGTACACTAAATTGAAATCTTATTATTACTCTCCTCAATATTATTAAAAATGACAGATGGTCCCTTCTGCCATTTGACTACCTATATTCATTATAATAATTAGGACGGAAAATATTTCGAATTAATTTATAGGTGGCATATTTTGTTACATACATTTTGAAAATAAATTTTTTAATGCAATTTCTTGGTTATCTGGCAACAATTGTCTTAGAAAAAAAATATAGATGGATGTAATTTGGGACCCGATTTCACGATCGCACTGTACCTTGATATATGTAAACATTTTTTTCGTTTTATGAGTATGTATGAGGATAGCGTAATCGCTGAGTAAGTTTTTGTGTGTTAAAATAGTAGTAGGTATAATTATCTGTATATACGTACAGTATTTCTAGATATTTATATATATGACATACTTTATTTTATTCCGTGACCATTACGTAATCACGTATACAAATATTTTATTAGGTGATTGGAATAACGAAGTACCTGCTTTTCATAAACGTATTATTTTTTATTGTCATGGTTATATTTCACATCTATGTGTTTAGTATAATCAAACTAAAATGTTGACAGCCTTCATAAAATTGATCTGTTAAGTGATAAAACTTGGAGTTAATAAAGTAAAATTGAATAATTTATATTCTACATGTCTACGCATTCAAAAACGTTATCGAGGAAAAACACAAAAATAGGTCAAAAAATGTCCAAATGTGGAAATGATTACTCCTTTATATTCGTATATACTTACATGCCTACTTTCCACGTATGAATTAAGGGGTGAGTTTATTTTATAATGCTCTGAGTTTATTTTAATACTTTTAACGAATAAAATGTCCAATGTTCATAAAAAAATGCACACACCGACTGTCAGGGACATTCTAAACATCACATTTGAAAACAAAAAAAAAGTGTGTGTGTAAAATAAAAAAATAACAGTTATAGTTTTAAAATGTATTACACATACCTATTATCTATTTTATATTCCCATCCTACAGATGACATTTGTTCAAATTTATTTATTCTCTTAATATTTTTCTAACCGGTCACCCGTGAAAAATCACGGAACATAATATTAAAATGGTGGTTCGCGTCTTTGCCCTAGTATGTATGTGTATACAAAGTATATTTTTGACGGGTCGCGGATATGCGGTGGTGGCAATGTTGATAGCGTTCCGCACTGCCATTTGCGTGGCCGAAATTTGAGTCCTACTTTCAGCCGTGTGATTTCTAATTACGTTTTTTGGCCGTGAATTCTAACGAAATCACGGACATTACAGGACGTTACGGACAGATAGACAGACAACGAAATTGTTTTTGATCAGTATTTACATCTCGTAAATGTTCAAAACAATACATTCATAGTACCTACCGTCGCGGCTTTTTTTCGAGTGGATAGACACTAAGTGTGTATCTATATTTAATGAAAAATATTCAAATAAACTTAACATTTTTATTTTAGGAATCTCGACAGTACAATTATAATGGCATAATGTATTGGATAGTTGGTAGACCAATTATAGAGATCCACGGCATAAGATATTAAGTCGAAGCAATAAAGAAAAAAGGAAAGAGAAGTGGAAGAGGGAAGTGGAGTGAGGTGTATGGGATTGTGGTTGAGTGGAGTGTATGTATTCTGTGTCTGACGTGAAAGGGCTATGTGCAAAGAGTGATGAGAGTTTGGCTGTGGTGCGTGTATGATGATGGTCGGTCTAAGTTAATCCGATGAAGATATAGAAACAGGTAATATAGGCGGTTTAAATCTGATTTTTAAGAGCTGAGATGTTAGAATTAAATATATCAATGTCATTGAGGTGGTCATTGTATGCTTTGCATGTTCGCTGGATGAATGAGTTTTGTACATATGAGGTTCTACTTCTGGGTACATAGAAGAGCCTACAGAAGAGGGTACAGAGAAGAGGGTACACGGGTTCGCCTTGATGGAGCGTGGAGAGAAACCAGTTCCAATTGGCTGGGACAGTCAATATGTCCCTGAAGTAACTTGAAAAGTCTCGTAATTTGATCAGCTCGTGCTCTAGTATGTTCCAGGGTTCTCATGTTATAGAAATCCGTTGCTTCCATATTTTACCATTGAGGCATGTAGAAACCTGTTCTGAATTTGCTCTATTCTCGCAGTGTATGTAGTGTGTTATGGATTCCAGACCTGAGATGTATACTCCAAGTGACTGTGAACTTAGGCATAATATAAAATTTTTGATGAATGAGGATTTTTAAGTGTTTGCAGGTTCGAAGTATGAATCCCAGCATACTGTAAGCTTTGGAGATAATATAGTCAAAGTGCACTTTAAAAATAAGTTAACTGTCGAGAATTATTCCGAGGTCTTTTAATTCGCATTTGTTTTCTAGTTGAGCGTTGTTTATTGTGTAGGAAAACTGAATGTTATTGGGTTTCCTGGAAAATGATCTTTTTCGCGCATTTTGAAGGTATATATCAAGTGATGGTGTCATTGTTGATAATCAGTGAGTTTAAAGTGTAATTTGACAGGCGGTATATGCAATGACAATATAATGTATAATTCGTATAGTTTGGAAGAAGTATATATTAAATAATAATAATCTGACGAGAATATAAACACTGCGAGACTATCACAAATCAGACGTGCGACGTATTCACTACAAGACAAGAATCTGTTGTACACATGAATGATATAGTGAGAAATGTAAGGTGAGGTTTGAGATTTTTTTGCGACGTATTCACTACAAGACAAGAATCTGTTGTACACATGAATGATATAGTGAGAAATGTAAGGTGAGGTTTGAGATTTTTTTGCGACGTATTCACTACAAGACAAGAATCTGTTGTACACATGAATGATATAGTGAGAAATGTAAGGTGAGGTTTGAGATTTTTTTGCGACGTATTCACTACAAGACAAGAATCTGTTGTACACATGAATGATATAGTGAGAAATGTTAGGTGAGGTTTGAGATTTTTTTGCTTACCGAAGATGGCGGCTCGCGTAGACCATCGTGATGACACGTAAATGTGAGGTGGGTGGGGAGAGACATGGTGTGTTCAAATATTATTAAATATTTGTTGTAATTCTTGAGGAAGGCGTAAGTAGTCGAGTGTCAATTCAATTAATTATTACTTGGTACGTTGTTCAAAAAATTTATATTATATACTTATTTAAAAAAATATGTAAAAGATGTTAAGTACACCTTAATTTATTTTTAACATAATTAAATTATTTAAATTAATACGGTTTAATTTAGAAAAATCTTTTTTAAAAAAGATTAATTAGATTTGAAAACTTGAATTATTATTTTTATCAAGGAATTATAACATCTCAATAACATAACAAAATGTCATGTGACTACACCAGCGGCGTGCAGTCAGTACAATGCTTTGAAATAAGCTGTACTTTATATACGCTTACGTACTATTCATGCTTCAATGTATAGTACGCTATGTATACGTACGAGTATATTGTATAATATTATGCCTAAAATAATTGTTTATAAAATCTGCCATGACACGGACGTGGACGGCTTGCCTAAATATTTCTCGCAACAATTGTACATCCGCAATCATTATGTACATTTTATCTGTATTCCTGTACTTTTTAGAAACTCTCAAATATCCGTTGAACTCTTTTGCGACCTTGATTTGAGAGTTGCTTAATTTTTTTCTAAAGTGGCACAATCGAGTCTCTGTCGAGCTTCCACGAAAACACGACGCCCCCTTTACTCAAAGTGGGATCCACAAATCTGACCAAACCCGCGCGATTGGCGAAGCTTTCACTCGATTTTGTGACAGGCATAGCTTCGGCTAGTAACGCAGTCCGCGGCAATCCAGAAAAAAATATTTATTGTGCAGTAGATAGGCCCGTCTACTGACGAAACAATGGTCACATAATTTTGGACTTGGCTAGTTGCATATCTATGGATGTGGGTTGTTACAAGGCTTGTGATAATGAACTTAAGAAAATTTAGCAGCGCACTTGGGCACTCGCGGCATACCATTTGAAAAACATCATTTTCTTCTGCATAGTTTTCTGGGCTGATCTGCCGTTTATTCCACTTCACTCGGATCTCATTGCAGTGACATCAACCCCGATGATAGATCGGATGGACGGATGATGATTTATAATAGTATCATGCATAAAGCAGCTAGTA
The DNA here is from genome assembly GCA_016648135.1 of Agrypnia vestita. Lineage (NCBI taxonomy): Eukaryota > Metazoa > Arthropoda > Insecta > Trichoptera > Phryganeidae > Agrypnia > Agrypnia vestita. The sequence continues at coordinate 51,532 of JADDOH010024995.1, read as the reverse complement.
GCTTGTTGGTATAGTGGTCATGACTTTTGCCTTGTGATCTGTTGGTCGGTGATTCCAGACCCATTCCAGGACACCAGTAAGGTAGTCCTATTTTCATAGCACGTGCCTGTTTTTGTGCTTTATTAAATAAAATAAAATGGAATCCGAAACGTCCGCAAAAGAGGTCGGACGCACCCGGCACAAAATTACGCAAAAGTTTCTGAATGGTCGTGAAAATCTGATTTAACATTTTTAACTATCGTAACCGATATTCCTTCTTAATGTTAGAATATTAATTCAAAATGACATTAAACGAGTCCTGTTTGGTTCACCGGTTATGTGCTAGCCGTATGTAACGCAATTTACACGCTTTATTTTTGTTTATCGGCTGCAATATTTCCTCTAGAGTTGTTCTTGCCGGATCATCTGTGCACCTGAAGTGTACTTTAGTGCAGGCCGAGTGGCCGAAAATTGGGGCGACGAAATAACATATTCACGAGGATGCGATAACACCAGTAGGTGCTGATATCGCTCGCTGCATTCGCTAAAAATATGCGCAGCGATACAAGGAATACACTTGGAACATACGCCAGCGCAAGCCTTGGTGTTCATGGTCTTCTGATTCTCCAAATTTTATTTATTTATTGTGTAATAATATCTCAATATCCATCTGTGAAGTTTTAAAGGAAACCGATAGTTTCCGAAACCATACAGCATACTCAACACTAACAGAAAAATAATTATAATTAATATAAATTAACTTTGTTTAAAACACTTATTTATTGAAAAAAATCAACTTATTTCAAAGCCAATGGCTTCTTCATCAGGAAAACAAAAATAATATTTAAAAATCGAAGTATAGATCAAAATATTAAAAAGTTATATATGGAAAATAATAATATAAAGTACCTAATTAATATGAATTATACAGATATTATAATATTATTAATATTATACAGAATCACAATTTGATAAATTAGAAATTTTGGAAATAAGAAAGAGTGTAAATAGTAAATTGAATATTATAAATAATCAGGTCCTTTTTGCAAATAGTTCTTTTAAATTTATTTTCATATTAATTAGGTACTTTATATTATTATTTTCCATATATAACTTTTTAATATTTTGATCTATACTTCGATTTTTAAATATTATTTTTGTTTTCCTGATGAAGAAGCCATTGGGCTTTGAAACATGTTGATTTTTTTCAATAAATAAGTGGTTTAAACAAAGTTAATTTATATTAATTATAATTATGTTACCACAAAATAAATTTGCTACATTTGAAGAAGAAGAAAAATAATTCTTTGTTCCTAGGTAGAAGTGAGTCGGAAACAACGCTGGCCAATATTCCTAGCTTATTCAACACTCAAAAAAGCAATAAAACAAAATAAAAGGCATATAAAAATTCACATTTAGAAGTAACAAAATGTTTTATTACTTCATTATTATGCGTTTAAATATCACTACGGTATATACGGATAAGCCTGTCTCCTTTAGCAAACCTCGATGTAATTAATATTTTACATTATGACACTTTAAAGTAACAATATAATGCAAATTACTCAAGCATTAGAGAAGTGAGATTTAAAAATTTATTTTGTGCGCATTAATAGGATTAACTTCATGGTCTCCTGGAGTGAGCCTCGAACCCCCGACCATTATTAACTTGTCACAAGGCGAGTGTATTAACCGCTAGACCATCAAGCTACTCGATTGAATACTCTTGCAATACAGCAACATTAGCGAAGTAGGTATTATTTTCCTTTCAAATGTACCAATTTAACATATATGTAAGTAGGTACCATTTTGGTTATGATGTTACGTATTTTAAATACAAAACAAAACGTGTTAAATACAAAAAAAAACTGGAATATGCGGAAAGGCTGAGAGTATTGAGACTGCCCACTCTTCAGGAGCGACGAGCAAGAGGTGACCTCATCGAGATATTCAAGATTCTATCGGGCTACTACAATATTCCCAATATGACAGATATGTTTGCATTTAACACTAATGTGGGCCTTCGAGGACATCACCTGAAGTTGAACAAGTCTCGGTTCTCGTGTAACCCAAGAAAGCATGCATTAAGCAATAGAGTGGTCAATATGTGGAACAGTTTGCCTGAAGGCGTTGTGTCCGCAGCCAGTGTCAATCAGTTTAAGAATAGGCTGGATATTCAAATGAGAGACAGTGATATGGGCTTGTCAGCTTAAGCTGCCTGCCCATTATCAATAATAATAATAATAATTTCTTTTATCAAAAACTAATTTAACCACTTGTGCACTTTGAAAAGAAATAGTGACTGAATATTTTTGGTATTACATACTAACCAAAAGGAAATAAACAACTTCATAAATGGGATGAATTTGCGACCATGTTCAATGTAAATATGCCTTACTTTTATTTTTGGAGTAAGGACCTTTGTCCCGTATCAACTTAATACTAATCACCGGAAAGAGTCCCTCGAATATATTACAATAATTATAAAAAGTTCTGTATGCGAATAAGAAATAAAAAATGGAAAATAAAACATATGTTTTAAATTGACCCCTTCTATGTTAAGTATCGTATCTAAGAAATAGTTAGTTTTTAGTGATTCTAATATAATATACTAGCTGGTTGGCCCGGCTTCGCTCGGGACCATAATTCGGTAAGCATAGAATTGTGTTGACGTCTCTTTTTTGCTGGTTTCGACACCTGTGATATCGATTGCCTTGCTGGACCGTCTTCGCTTTGCCAAAATATCAATAAATATTTTAGCTCATAATTATAACACTCTAGAGAGAACTTTCCAAAACTTTCTAGAGCAAATCTTATAAAACTTCCTGGAATCTTCTAGAACTTCCCCTTTCCAGAACCTTCTAAAGCATTATAATTCTTTCTGGAACCTCTAGACATACCGACGCACTCCTCCACTCAGTTTGGAACCTCATAGATCTTTCTGATAGCTTGTAGAACTTTCCCCTTCCAGAACTTTTTCGAGCATTCTTGAACCCTCTAGAACCTTCCAGAACTTTCTACAGCTTTATCAAACGTTCTGAAATCTTCTAGACTCACCAACACATTCCGCCAGTCAGTTTGGAACCTTTTAGAACCTTCTCGATCGTTTTTTTCCAGTACCCTTCTGTTCTAGACTCACTGACACACCTTGTCACTCAGTTTGTGACCTTATAGAACTTTCGGGAATCTTCTAGAACCCTTTCCTTCCAGAGTTTTCTAAAGCATTATCTAACATTCTAGAATCATCTAGACTCACCGGCACACTCCGCCATTCAGTTTGGAACCTTATAGAATGTTCTTGAATTTTCTGTTTACAGAAACTTGTTAAGCATTTGAAAACCTTCATGAACGTTCTGGAACCTTCTGGACACACCGACACGTGTTTCTACTACACGCTACTCACTTAGGAACCTTATAGAACTTTTAATAATCTTCTAGAACGTTCTTCTTCCAGAACTTTCTAAAGCTTTATAGAACATTATGGAATAGGGTGTGTTACTTTGTATGGTGAAAAAAAAAGTTTTTTATTTTTAAACTTAATAGTTATCAAAAGTTGCATTGCATTTATAACTACACAAAAATGCAAAAAAAGTTGCAATTCAAGTATACTTTTGGCTGGTTCTAGCGAGCCAAATATTCTGAAAATGTTGGTTTTTAGTGATATTTCAGAGGTAATAGAAGTGCTGTTTTCTTCTACATAATTTTTATCAGATTACTTAATTTCGTTAATATATATATAGATAATATACTAAAACAAAAATTTACTGCAAATTTTAAGCTGAATTATTTTAAAAAAGAATTATAAAACATACAAAATTTTCCAAAAAGAGTATTTTTAATGACAGCAAAAGTTATTTTTTAGAATTAAACATTGGCATAATTTTCCTGGAATTCTGCTTGGCTGCAATAAAACCTTCTCTAATTGTTTACCCTATAACAGAACCTGCAGCTACAGTCGTCAATTTAAGGCATCCACACATTTCCCTACCACACACAGTCAATAGATTTCTTTCTACTGTTTGTGTGGCAGGGACTTGGGAAAATCGAATATTCGGACATTTCGTTCGACGAAAACTGTCCTCAGCTCTTCACTTTATAAGAACATAGCTCAAAAGCGGTAGTTCGGTCAGTACAAGTTTCTCATCCTGCCAAGAAATCATGTCGTAATAATGATCGTTCTCAAAATTGATTTGTGGTATCACAAAAGATCTCGATAATGATTTTTGGGAGGCACGAGCTTTCGAAACTCTTGTATACCCTATTCTATTACAATTTTGTTGCCTTTTTGCAACATTTGATGCATCACTCAGTGTAGCCGAAGCAATAGCAGCGCCTGCTCTGTGCGATACGCCATAACGATCACATACTTCAGCCAACTTTTCGAATTTTTTTGTACTTTCTCAATTTTCTCTTCCTTTAACTATGTTTCCAATGCCTACGCATCTGAAGGTTCTTTGGTCTTCAAGAATTGGTTTTATTTTTTACACATTTACTAGAAGAATAATTTTTGCATTTGCACGCAGCAATGTCAAAAAGAATTGTTGATTTAGTTATAAAGTTTTCTATTTTATCTAAATACGATTGACTTTTTGGTGTTTTGTTGATTGTTTTCGAAAGTAGCCTATACTGTTTGCAATATGATAATAGAAGCTGGCTGACAATGCTTGCATTTTTCCAAACTTCAAGAACGGTTCGAGCCACTTGAGAAGTGATGACTTTTGCTTGTGGTTCTAAACTACTTGACTGTTTCATTTCATGACGCGCCCACTCATAATGTCGTTAAACATATCCATAAGTTGGTAACATAGTACTTTTGAATTTTTCGGGATATTTCTCAAAAATATGTAAATTTGTACGACCTCTGGTTTCTTTTGAACTTGACGGATTCGATGCCATTGTGATTCGTTTGAATGAATTAAACACTTAAATTTATTACGTATAATATGTAGAAACTTTACGACTGTTGAAAACGAGTAAGCTAACAAATACAACCGTTCGGTATGGAGTCTGACCTAATGAGGCACGCATAACGGGAGCGCGACCCGAAACAAGCCGAAATTGCCCGAACGGGGGTAGGTATTTAAGCTAACAGATTATCAAAATGAACTTAAATATGGCGTTTTCCTTATGCTGGCTATATTATTATTAGAAAAAAGCATTTAATCACTAAGACAACTGGTAAATACAAAAAATATATCGTTCTGATTGGAACGTTATTTTTTAACTTTTTCTATATTTCAAGGCCTTTGAACTAGCCAAAAGTACCAGTATTAAGGAAAACTGCAAATACAGCATTTAATAATATACAAAAATGCAACTTTTGAGAACTATTAAATTTGAAAAATCGAAAGTTGAAAAAAGCGACACACTCTATTATGGAACCTTCTAGACTCACAGACACACTCCACCATACTTTTAAGGAACGTTATAGAACTTTCGTGAATCTTCTAGAACGTTCTCCATCCAGAACATTCTTGAACTTTATAGAACAGTCTGGAACCTTATAGAATCACAGACACCCTCCGCCACCAGAATCTTATAGACCTTTACCAAACGTTCTGGAACCTTCTCAACTCACCTCTTAGTTTGGAGCCTTATAGAATTTTCGGGAATCTTCTAGAACACTACCCTTCCAGAGCTTTCTAGAGCTTTACTGGACATTCTGAAACATTCTTGACTCACCGGCACACTTCGCCACTTAGTTTGGAACCTTATAGAACTTTTGGGAATTTTCTAGAACGTTCTCCTTCCAGAACTTTCTAGAGCGGATTTTTTTGGAACCTTCTAGACTTACCGACACAGTCGATGGGCCCATTCGAACAATCTGAAGTATTTGCGGCCTTCCCATAACAAAACAATGTGCTAGAATGCACATTTTCGTCACCCACTCCCACCCACGCTCAGCCACCCCCACCAAACTCGCACATTTTCAATGGGACACCAAGGGCTATCCACCACCATAACCACCAGGGGGTGGTAGTATCTGGTTGTGAAGAAAACTTGGCGTATAGGGAAACACGGGTTTCTTTATATATATATAAATATGCATAATAATGTCTTCAAATAAAAATATATACCTATATAAATAAATAAATTAATTAAGGAAAATAAAAAATAATCTTAAACAAAACTTTAACCCTTTTTACATTAAACAATTATTCTACACATATTTACACTTGGACTTATGACTAACTCAACTTTCACTAACATTCCACTTGATACTCTGTAGATACATAATAACTACCTTATGAAAATAAATACTACTGACGAACTCGAAAAAATATTATAATTGTGTTCTATAACGCCACTCTGGGACAGGCGTAGCATAGTAGAGTGGCATAATCCACAAATTAAACAAAACAAAAAAAATGTGTAATATCGTAGGGTTATGGGGATGATATGAAGTATCGGTATTTGGACACAAGGGTTTAAAGTAATAAAAAAAAAAAAATATATAGCTATAGATTAGATATAATATATATAGAAAGATAGAGATATACAGAAGAGATATACATATATAAGATTATATATAAGATATATAGTCTTATATAAAATTATTATATATATACTATATATCATAGATATATACTATTATAATATATATATATATATTGATTTAGTTCATTTTTCATGTGGCTATATTTTGTATACTACGATCTAATAAACTCGAGACATTACTAAAGGAAGTAGAAGTTTACCTCCTTTTTTTTCAGTTTACCTCATTGAAGCCGAAGCTTGAGTGCATATTAGGAGGCAGACGAAAGTGTATATATTAGAATAGAAAATAATGGCACATGTTTTATGTTAAGCTTCGGTTTTAGGATTAACGTTTAGGTAGCATTGTAGAAACCTTGAGCTTCTGCCCAGAAAACCCTGTCTATACAAAGGGTTGCGCTTTTTGTTACAATTGCTCCGAAAAAATCTGAATCCTGGCTCGCCTCCAGCCTCTCTCTCACATACCTATAAAATGTTTGGACTAGCCCTGTTACATCCCCTGTAAGAATACATTCGAGATTCTGGAACAACTAATAATGACCCAGATGCTAGTTGCGATGCTTTACGCAGGACGAGTGAATTATATTTTATTTCAAGATTGAAAATAAATATAACGAGTGCACAGCCGAAATTAATTAAACTAAAGTTTAGCGATTTTACTTAGCGCTGAACTGCAGCTTGAAAATAAGTGCTTTCAAAGCGACTGTTTTAATACTTACACGGAAATAGTTTATTCTAGTTTTGAATCGTTTAATGTAATGTATTTCATATATAATATGTCAGCGAGAAAATCTAAATTCAACATTCTACCTAACCATGGCCTGCCACTCCCTTCAGCTGACTGTACTCACTATCCATACCCATTCATGATATTAAATCTTTAGCTCCTCTTTTGAAGTGCAGACCGCTAGGCTGCAACTATGCACATACATACTCACATATACATCACACACCATAAATATCTTTAAAAGCAGGCTAAAGGAATTTTACCTTTCCCAACACCTAGTTTAACCCTTCCCTATGCCCATCCATCTTCTTTGGAGACGGTTTTGTCACTGTAACATTGTCTATCAGAAATATTACATTTTTCCACTTCATTATCTGGTTAGGTATACAAAAGCGAATAAATAATTAAATAAATAATATACAAATTTTTTCGTGTCGAAATCGTTTCCGAAATCTCTAAACGCAAATAATTTGAATGCAAGTAATCGAGCGTGTCCTTCCTAGGAATAAGTTAAAAATTAAACAGCGATGTACGTATTTTCCTTTTTTCTCCCCTATGCTATAGGAAACACGCGTTATGTGACGTTCATTTTATCTATCGATATCTATCCAATGTCCGATGCAATGGGAGGTAATCTGGAAAGCTCGAAGTAGATGGCGCTGGTGTAGTTGGCGGTCATGCGAGCTGTCAAATTGCGAACTGTAGTTTGTATTTTACACAGGATTTGATAGCTACAAGCACTTCTGGTTTGTATTTAATGTCTTAGGGCCTACAGTAAATCATCTCATGTATTATCCATCACAATATACAATGAGCGTCCGTATCTTGACTCCTGAACTCCTGACAATGAATTTTTACTGACCATTTTCAAATTAAGGCGTAATACGATTCAGATTTCAGAAGATATACTAGCTCCTAAAGATGCAGCCTCGATGCTCAATGAAAATTTGATCAAGTAGAATGCACATAGAAAGGATTATTGGGTTGTCCAAAACATAGAATTCTTAGTCATTTATCGAGTAGTTTAGTCCGTTTGGAAGTAGAATAATTTTCGTGTATTTTATGCTGTTATTTTCGTTCTAACATGGATAATGGTAAAAATTAATAAAATAATTGTATAAATAACTTAACTTTTATTTTTCTATATCTACAATATACTTTATTATATTTATACAGTGGAACCTCTCATAACGAGCAAAACGTTTTTTTAAATATGGCTCCGTTAACAAGCGACTTTTTTGAAATGTTTCCTTTATTTTATATTTTTTAGGTTTAAAATTACAATTACAACTTTAAATATCTTATTAAATATAATGACATATTCAAAAAAACATAGCTATTTCATTTGAAAACATTAAAAACGGTTACGAAGTACCTACCTAACTAAATAATCATTTTTCTCAAAGTTAATGACCACTGTTTACGCATGTTTCTTCCGGCAACCCTTCAATTAGGGAGGCTGAGAAATGCAAATAAACATTATTTTAACAGCCATTTTTCAAAATTAATTATCTCTAAATCCACAAAAACAAAGCAAAACTTAATATGTCTGTATAAAACGCACGAGCTGTCAAAAAGAGTTGACCCCCAACTACACCAGCGCCTCCACGCGGGATAAATGGCGGACATCCCTCCCATTGTCGTCGCATACAAAGTACAAAGCATACAAAGACATTGATTTAGAATTCCTTGTTTTTATGCGTTACTCAATGCTGCACCTGAAACCGTAAAACAGAAACTCCTTTTGCAAGATTCCTATAACGCTTTCGCGAAAATATTTATTTGCTACGAAAAAAGTATTGATAAATATTTTTTACATTGTTTTATTTAGTATCGTGTACCGACCTCCAATTTCAAAAGTGTTTTACATTATTTTAGATAATTTTTACTTGATTGTACATCAATATAAATCTAACTCGACGGGACCGCTAGTTATTGACACACTATTAAGCAGTCCAGGGTATTTGAAATGTCTGTAAAATTAGGGAAGCTTTCTACAGCAGTATTATTCAATCGAAGGTCGCTCAGACTTACACAAATGATCAGTTTGGTATATAATTTATATTACGTGTAATGAAACTGTCTTGTCATCGAATGTGTCAATCGTGCTGAATAATTAATGATTTTTTTTCGTAAAGATACATCTATATTTAATTGAATAAACTTAACCATAATGGCAACAGAAACGAATGAGCGTGCGCGAACCGAAGCTGCCAGGAACACTTTTCTCCTTTTCCTTTTCTTTTAAGTGCTTTCCTTTCCGGGCATCGGCTAGAGCCACGTGGGTATGGGTATAATTTCAACATGCGGTTTGTTTTATTATTTCGAGGACATTTAAGACATTTTAAATATGTGTAAAAAGAAATAATTCTGCGCAAAATCGATATCGCGCGGCGCTCTCTTCTCGAGGATGATTGCAAAGAAAAACGAAGATGACGACGACGACGATGATGATTATATTTGCGCGAATAAATACGAATACCTTCGGATGGTGCATCGATATCGTGCGGCGTTCTATCCTGGACGTTGATTGCAACCCACACTGGCGAGACTTACGCCTAGCGGCCTGACGGCCTGCCGCTCGATTCTCCCCGCACCGAGAACAAAGATGTTTTCTCATAAAAAAAATAATTTTATATTTGTTTCCATTATTATGTGATCATAAATGTAGAAACTCGGTTTGGAACGAAATTAAAAAATAAATAAAACAACGTCTGTTGTAAAAAATACGTTTTGTTTACTTGGAGATTTAATTAAGCGAGGATAAGTACTTTAACTGCTTTATAAATGTGTCTTAAATATATGCGAGGGGGACATACTTTCGTTGTGTTCCAATCCCCTCGCCTAAAGTAGGGGTTCAATTCATCTCTGTAAAATTTTATGTTACGTGGTTTTAGCTTGGAATGACTTTTTTATCACCACTTTCAATATGGTACTTTAAAAACAAGAAAACTGTTTTCAACATAGATTAGTGCAGCAATGTTTTTGATACCGAGTGAGAGAATGTCATAATAACATATTACCGAGCTTTCAGTAGAACTCCTTTTGCCAAATTACGAGTACATAATTGTTGGTCCAAAATTGTCCATCATCTGGGCTGATGTGTTGATACACATCAGTCCAGATGATGGACCCTGCAATGGGATCCGAAATATCGGCTGGAAACGGTCGTTAAAACACGGCATAATACCCCAGAAGACACAAACCGGAAGGTTGCCTCTAGGTGATTTACAAACATTAAATCCTGCCCAGTTTTACTTGTAAAAGGCTCACAACACACGTACGTATAATAGTGTAATAAGTGTAATAAAAAATTGACCCATAAAAACCAAGTTTTTATTATACTCCCTTTCTTTGTAAAATATAATACCAATAAAAGACGAATTAAAACATATAATATAACACTAAACTTACAGTAATTTAATATATTTCTAAAATGTCAGACGTTTTGAGCTTTGATAAGACACTTCATGCTTTACTTATTAAGTATACCGACGGAGTAATTCAAATTTAGAAAATATTCCGCGACGTTATCGGGCCGCCGTTGCTAGTAATCAAACTTTTGTAATGATTCCAATTTGAAAAAAACTATTAAAAATTTGAAAAATCCACAATTATACTATAATTATTATTATTTTTTAACGAAAAAAATTTGAAAAAAACATTAAAATTTCTAAAAATCCAAAATTATACTATAATAATTATTTTTTTTTAACAAAAATTTGATAGATCTTCTTGATCGTCGCCACGAATCTACTTGCAAAGTTTCATCTCGATTGGATCACGGGAAAAGGGTCAAAAATCGATCCAGTTTTTTCGATGGCAAGCAAGCAAGCAGACGCCACGAGTTAATTAATATAAAGGGAGTAAAAAAGTAACCCATAAAAACCAAGTTTTTACAATACTCCCTTTCTCATTTTCGGGTTTCGCGCCTACCATATGCGTTGAAATATCCATACAACTTGTATGAAAAAAATTTGAAAAATCCAAAATTATGCTATAATTATTATTTTTTTTTTAACGAAAATTTAATAGATCTTCTTGATCGTCGCCACGAGTCTGCTTGCAAAGTTTCAGCTCGATTGTATCACGGGAAGAGGGTTAAAAATCGATCCAAAGTTTTCCAAAGATCCAAGCCGGCAAGCGAGCAAGCAAACGCCACGAGTTAATACAAAAGGAGTAAAAATTAAAATAAACCTTCTCGTTTGTAAGTCGATCACTCTTTTAATAACGAAAGCCGTATTTCGAATAAAATAAATCTATTTGAGGTAAATAATTTCGAGCAGAGAAATCTGCTTCGTTGAATATGAGCTTAGAATTTGTGCAGTTTTCTGGACCGCAGGGCCGCGCGCATTCATCCGACCGACTGTCGATAAAAGAGCACGTACAGTAGCCGCATTTTCAGAAAATGCTCATCGCGGAGTAGCGATAAATTACCAGTCCCGATCTGAACACTACTGTCTCGTATAAATTCGCCTTTCAACTCGTGCCAATGTATTTTGAAAAATCCAGTTTCGCACACTTTTGTCGTTTTCTTTCGGGGCCCGCTCCTACCAGTGCCGCCGGTCATGCGTCCAGCGGGATAAAATTAGACTACCGCAACGCTTCGGTCGCCGCTGCAGATCTAATCATGGCTGCTCCAACAGCGAGCGTAATGGCGCAAAACGTTGTCTAGTCTTTGATGACAATTTGATTATCATCTGTCCTAATAACCCAGCCTTAATATTTGCAATGATGAATGAATTATACGATCAACATAGATAATTGATTCACAACACAGAACTAATTCACAATAATATTAGGTCCTTACATATGAAATTGGCGTTTTGCCGTACTGGCAAATTTGATCTCAAATATCTTCTCCTTGGTTAGGAATTCCAAATCCAAATTTATACAGCTATTTACTGATGTATTTGTGTTTTGAAAATTATAAAAGTTATAATTATAAAGTTTGTTTTTTCCTCAATTGTTTTTTTCTTTGCGTCACTCAGTTTACAAAATGAAAAACTTGAAATATCGCGTTATTTACGAGTACGAGTTCCACCGTGGCACCAGTGCTGCAGAAACGGCTCGAAGGATTAATGATGTGTATGGCGACGGTGCCGCAAAAGAAAACACAGTGCGTTTTTGGTTCCAACGTTTTCGTTCTGGAAATTTCGACCTGCAGAACAAGCCCCGTGGACGGCCGGAGACCAAAGTTATATTTTACGGTAAACAGCAGCAAATGTGCAAGTGGGTACATATTGAAAAGCAAAAAAAAAATAGAATTTTCTTCACCCAAAGATTTTCCGGAAACTTTCTGCTGTTTTAAGAGGAAGCGATGTTTATTTTTACGCCCATTGACTGCGACGGACTTTTTAATTGAATCTTGATTTTATATCTTCTCATATTGTTTTCTCTCCGCCAAGTATTTACTTATTACCTATTATTCTCACGACTTTAGACTTTGTTGCTTTTGTTCTTCCGCTTCAATACGGTCTCACCGGATAAGTTTAATCCGAGGGTCATTGTATGTCAAAGTATAATACAGCATCTCAAAGTAGCTCAATGGTAAAATAAATGGAAATGAAAGATAAAGAAATAACACAAGTGGGAATATACATTACCTAAAATATACACGATGTGAATATTATTCTCAATTATTAAATTTTTTGATGTAAACGTATTTTTCTTGTAATGTTGCAATTTCGAAAACAGAGTTCTTTGTTATCTTATATATTAATAAAAATGTAAATGTTCGTTTGTACAAAGTCGCTAATCTCTGAAAGTTCTTCACCGATTGCTTTAAAACTTTGGCACAACGTTACATTCGAATACGAGGATGTTTTTGTATACCTACTTTGTTTTTATATACCTACTTTTTATTGAAATTTTGACACAACATTCCGTTCGAATTCGTACAAATCATTAGAAAAAAAGGCGTAATTTCTAAAAAAAGGTATAATTTCTAAGAAATGTTGCGCGCGGTCGAGTGCCACGCGGTGATGCCATACGTGTGTCTGTGCAATATTATTTGACGAGTTATCGAGAAAACAAAAATTTCGACTTTGGGCGGGCACCGGAAAAAGTGGTGGGGGTAAAAAAATTCAACATATGCGGAACAGATGGTCAATCTATCCGTCAATCGAACCTCATACTCGGTTTTTCAATGTCACTAAAAATGCACCCACGGTGGCCGGAATGGCGCGCGCGGCGAAAAACAGCGAAAAAAGCAGTTTTATTTTTGCCACAACCCTAAAAAGAAACCTACCAAAAATCGCAGCGGTAAAAAGCAAGAAGAGCCGATTTTGCACCATTCTGTTGATTCTCATTTTCTAAATTCAAATGAAAAACGGCATAAAAAAAATTCATTCTTGATTCTTTTTCTCATCTCGAGCAGGGATGATGAGGGAAAAATTTCAAAAAATATAAAAAAGTTCTGGAATAAGCGAGGGATTTGGGATTTGCAAAAATTTTCAAAATTGGACGAAATCTCGCAAAGTTATTAGCGTTTCCGCATGGACCATGGTCCAAAAAGTCAAAAAACCTAAATTGACCGCGGCTTTGCCGCGGGGGTACCTGCCATGCCCAAAATTTGAGGGAATACGTGAGCAATGTCGGGCTCTGCTTCGCAGTGCTATTCAGGAAAAACGAAAAAAATAGGCCATATTTCTTCTCTAGACATTCTATCCACCCCAGCCTTGATTAAATGGAAACATTATTTTAATTAGATTTTTGAAAAACAATGGAACCTTTGTTCCCCCTCTCCCCCACCTTTATTTTCAACTTGATCCTTAACTTTCGTCTTATCACATAGTTAGGAATCACATAGTTATGGAAGGTTTTGTCTGAATATGAGGTGAAGAGTAAACTCATACAGGCAATTGCATCCCTGTACGAAGGAAGTAGTGCTTGCGTGAGAATTAATGGGACATTCACATCATGGTTTGATATTACAAAAGGTGTCAAACAGGGATGCGTAATGTCACCATGGCTTTTCAACCTGTATATGGATAATTGTATGAAAGAACTGAAGGAACTAGAAGTTGGAGCGAAAATGGACGGACTCACCATATCCTGTCTGCTATACGCAGACGATGCAGTATTAGTGGCTAACAGTGAAGCTGATCTGCAGTGCTTGGTATCCAGGATGTCCGATGTATGCATGCAGAGTGAACTTTTGATGAATGTCAGCAAATCGAAAGTGATGGTATTCGAGAGAGACTAAAGAATGACTAAGTGTGATGTAATTATAAACAACGAATACTTAGAACAAGTGAACGAGTTTGTGTATTTGGGAAGTATGTTTAGTAGAGACGGCAAGGCTGAGAATGATATCGAAAGGAGAGTAACTGCGGGAAACAAAGTTAATGGTGCACTAAATGCAATTATGGCCAATAAGAATCTGTCAAAAGAAGCAAGACTAGCGGTACATAATGGCGTTCTAGTGCCAACCTTTATGTATGGAAGTGAAGCCTGGAATTGGCAAAAGAGGAATGAAAGTAGACTGAATGCGGTTGAAATGCGGTCACTAAGACGCTTGTGTGGAAAATCTTTGGTCGATAGAGTGAGGAATGAACAAATTAGAAGTGAATGCAATGCTAGCTGTAGTGTGGTAGATAGAATAAAGAAAGGAGTGCTGAGATGGTTTGGTCATGTGGAACGTATGAACGAGGAAAGGATGGTTAAGAAAATATATGAGGCGAATGTTGAAGGCAACAGGAATAGAGGGCGTCCGCGAAAGACCTGGCATGATCAGGTACTACAAGTATTTGAGGATGGCCCTGTTAAAAGCCGCAACAACCGTAGAACGTGTATGAGAAGATGTATGAATGTGGCCGAAGCAAAAGTGGTGTGCCAGGATAGAAGAGTGTGGCGTTCAATCCTCTCTGCCTACCCCTGCAGGGAAACGGCGTGATGGTTAGTTAGTTAGTTAGTTAGTTGATCCTTAACCCGTGCACGCCAGGTACGAACAGCTAGTTTAAAATACATTTTATTTTTCAATCAGACAAAAATGTCCTTTGAAAAAATATTTCTTTGCATTTTATACAGTAGTCAGATTTTTTCTATGTATGTTTTTATACTTTCTACTCTAAGGTCACTCTAGGCGCATCTATCAAGGTCAATAATGACCTGTTAATGATCTGTTAAAAAATTTTCATTCTTCAATTTGTTTTGAATATCACGTTACTATGTTCTGAAACATGCAAGTGAAAATGTATTCTTATTAGAAAGTAGAAAAATATAATATTACAGGTATTGTAGGTATATAAATGTAGGTTAATAAAAAATGGATTGATCCTGGCGTCACCTAGCGTGTATTACTCGAAGGTTTTTGAGATACAAAATTCACTTTATTTATTTATTTATTTATTTTGAGTATTCACAAGTTCACAGTACAATAAATCAAAGAAACATCTTGAAATATCCTACTGGAGCTCAATTATGAACGACTCAATATATCAATGTAATTTCAGATTTTAACGCTAATCCAACCCATTATATAAGAAATAAAACAAGAGAAAAGTGAAATAAACAACGTATGAAAACGATTTTTAAATTACTTTTTAAAACAACACTAGTTTTTAAAACAACAGTTTTTAGAACAACACTCCACCAAACATCGCATTCTTAATAATACTTGAATTCGCATTGAAAATATCATTTCTTGTGCGGTTCGTTAGCTCGTTATGTGACCTACTCGCTCTTAAAATTAAGGAGTTCCCTTGCGATCTCGTATGGTGTCTCGGAATTGAGAAAGGATGCGACTGTCGTGTTGAATACTTAGGGATCCTGATGCTAATCTTTTCCAGTAGATATGGACAGTTGATTTTGCCAGAGATTAATTTTACTAAGAACATTATGTCGGAGTATTCTCTTCTAAGTTTTAATGGATGTAGGAGAGGTATTTGATGATTCAAATGTCTTCTACTCAAGAACTTTAAGAGAATTTTCTGGTATCTTTCAATCCTATCATGTATAAAGTATTGGGGATTCCAAATGATTGATGCATACTCCAGAGTGCCCCGTACATAAGTGTTGAATAAATTTACTACAGTAGTGGGATTTTTAAAGGGCTTTGATGTCCTTAGTATAAATCCTAGCATTTTTGCGGCCTTTTTGCATACCGAATTTTCCGATTTCACGATGAGGGATGTAAGTCATCTTACTATCAAGAATGATCCCAAGGTCCCTTATCTCAGAAACTTCTTTTAAACTGTTTGACGCTATATTATAATTAAATTCAAACATTTTTTTATTTCTGGTGAATCGAATGTAATTACATTTTTTAATATTGAGGTCTAGCATATTTCTATTGCAGTATTCTGTAAATATATTCAGATCCTCTTGCAGATTCTGGAAATCTTGGAAATTTCTAATTTGACGGTATATCTTCACGTCATCAGCGAAAATAATAATTTCCGAATGCTTTTAGGTGGGTATGAATATCATTAATAAAAATCACAAAGAGAAGGGGCCCCAGGTGACTACCTTGAGGGACTCCAGATAGTATGGGATGATATTCGGACATAGACCCCTAACTACCGCTTGCAGCCTATGGGAAATATAGGATTTTAACCATCTTAGTAGATCTCCATGGATGCCGAGATCAAATAGCTTGGACAATAGAACCTTATGATCTATTCTATCGAAGCATTTAGAGAAATCGGCATAAACGGCATCTACTTGTACCCGTTCATCCATACTCTTGGTAATGAAGTCCGTAAAGGTAGCCGAGTTAGAGGAAACCGATCTAGTTTTGATGAAACCATGTTGAATGTCAGATAAGTATGGTTGAACCGTGAAATATAAATTATTATAAACTATTTCTTCTAGAAGCTTACTAAATATCGATAGCTTAAATATAGCTTTTGCTTATCTCCGGATTTAAAAATGGGCGTAATTGAGACTTTCTTCCAGAATTTTGGAAACTCTCCCATTAATAGAGACTGATTAAAAATAATTTCAAGCGAAATTGAGAGTATGTTGGCACATTCCTTAATAAATATTGCTGGAACGTTGTCTGGCCCCGTTCCTTTACTGGCATCGGGATTTTGAATGAGTTTAATTATTTCATTTATTTGTCGGTAGCTACTCTCGATAGGTTTGCTGGGCGAATTTGTGACGTGTCTAAATGACAGGATGGACGAGAATTAGTCACATTGAAAGAAGAAGGGTACACATATAAATTGATAAAATGAGATACATCTTATCTTAATTAATACTGCGATTACCCAATTCCGATATCCGTGTACATATTAGTTGGCTATTTTATTTATTTCTTCAGCAAAGTCTATATCACATATTTCGTCCCTTGTAGCAACCGCTGTTTACCGCGTCCGTATTTTAACGTACCCCTGAAATTGGCATTAGTTGAAGCTGTGAACTGTATCATTCCTGCGTTAATCTGCATTGATGGGTGGTTATTGATGTTTGACGGGGTGAGCGAAATTCAGGATTACACGGAAGCCCTGTTGACCACAAAAGCGCCGCACTGCGGATTGACCGGGTTCCGATTTCACCAATGGTTACCGCGTACATAACTGTGGAAAGTTAGAACGGTTGTCTAAGGGGAGTATTTTTAACTGTTTATTTTTTAATGAATTCCTTATTAACAAAAAAATATAATAAAAAAACGAATTCGAATTCCCGATTAGATCCCACTGGGTGTCTTAACAACTAGATCAATAGGTACGGCAATAAATAACATTTCAATTTTTTTTATTGCCTTTCATATTAAAGGGAGGTGAGATATTTTAATATAGCATATAAAGCGGAGCGTCAGCTGTAAAATTTATTAATCGTTGATATTATTTTATAAGATGTTTAAGCAATTTAACAAAATATTTTTTTTACCTTTAATATATTAGGTCCTTATATTAGGTCTTTACATATGAAATTGAGGTTTAGTATGGGAGGAACATAAAGCCGATTTTTTTTTATTATAATATATTTATTTAATCAAAGTATGTACCATTGCTATCTATGCACTTTTGCCATCTCGTAGGTAGTTCATCGATCCCTTTACTAAAAAAACCATTCGGACGGGAATCAATAAAATCTTTGAAGGCGGTTTGGACTGCCCCATGGGAGTTGAATTTTTTCCTTTGCAAGAAGTTATCCAAATTTCGAAAAAAATGGTAATCTGTTGGGGCAAGGTCCGGAGAGTACGGTGGATGTCTTGGACATTCCAATTGAACCTCCTCTAATTTGGTAACCGTCTGTTGTGCAGTATGTGGTCTAGCGTTATCATGAAGCAGCAGTGGCCTAGAGCGATTAACCATCCTCGGTTGTTTAGCAGCTAGCTTTTCCATCATGGTTTGCAGTTGCTGACAATAGACATCTGCCGTAATCGTCTGGCCAGATTTAAGAAAGCTGTAGTGAACGAAACCAGCACTAGTCCACCAAACGCTCACAAGTAACTTTTTTGGAGTCAATTTTCGCTTGGGGCATGGTTTGGCTGGTTTGGCAGGGTTAAGCCATTGCGATGAGCGCTTCCGATTATCGTACAGGATCCACTTTTCATCACAGGTAATGATTCGATTTAAAATTCCTTCATTATTGTGCCGGTTGAGTAATGCAACGCAGCAGTCAACACGCGTTTGTTGATTTGCTTCACTCAATTCGTGAGGTACCCACCTTTCAAGCTTTTTCACCTTACCAATTTGCTTCAAGTGGATTAAAACAGTTTTATCACTAACACCGCAGCATGCAGCTAACTCGGATGTGGTTTGCGATGGATCCGCTTCCACAATAGCCTTCAATTCTTCATTATCAACTTTGGTCTCCGGCCGTCCACGGGGCTTGTTCTGCAGGTCGAAATTTCCAGAACGAAAACGTTGGAACCAAAAACGCACTGTGTGTTCTTTTGCGGCACCGTCGCCATACACATTATTAATCCTTCGAGCCGTTTCTGCAGCACTGGTGCCACGGTGGAACTCGTACTCGTAAATAACGCGATATTTCAAGTTTTTCATTTTGTAAACTGAGTGACGCACAGAAAAAAACAATTAAGGAAAAAACAAATGAATTATAATTTTCAAAACGCAAATACATGAGTAAATAGCTGCATAAATTTGGATTTGGAATTCCTAACCAAAGAGAAGATATTTGAGATCAAATTTGCCAGTACGGCAAAACGCCAATTTCATATGTAAGGACCTAATATACGACTCTAAACCGTATACATATTCTCAAGACGCAATCTCAATGCTTTGAGGCGTTCTAGCATTTCTCGCCTTTTCCTTTTGCATTTCGCTGAAAACTTAGATTTTTATTATACGACGTTCGCATTTGGATGCAGGCTTTTCACTGCTCTCATCGTATATCGTATAAGATTATAAGATAAAGAATTATTAATTACTTTTAAAATCTCAGGCCTTTTTCCTATGTAAATGAAGGCGCCTGCAGACATTAAATTGAAATAACCTGTAATCAAATAATATATAGGTACTTACTTTTAGTTTAGATTGTCATGAGACCATAGAAAAAGAAAGTATCAAACATTATCGACGGTTTCCGAGCACTCTGAATGTTGAAAGTCAGTCGATCATACCCGAACTTTCACGAAATGTCATTCCTTATATACCCGCTATAAAACACTTTATTGTGATAGTGTTGTATATTATTCGAATTATATGTGGACAGCGAAATAAATTGAGATAGTACATACCGGGGGTTCGATAGTGAATAAGTGCAAACATTTTGGATAACGAATACAAAGTGTTCCACAGACAAGTGTTATTGCGAAATTAGTTCAAATTGCATACTACTGCTCCAGTTGAGTTCGTGTTTATTTATTTTAGGGAAAATTAACATCTTATTAACATATTAACAAATATAAAATAAGGTATATTAAAATTATGCCAATTACTAATTTTCCACTTAATGTAGTAATTTATTAGAACATAGTTTATAAGAATATGGTAATTTATTAGAAAAAGTGTGACGTAGTAAAATAATTTTAACAGCAAGTGAGAGGGTGGAGGGGAATGTGGGACGGGAGTAGAAAGGAAGATAAATTGTATGAAGTAGTTCGGGTGCGGTTGTGTAGATATTGTTTGTTTTATGTCTCTTATCTTTGAAGTGAAAATGTCAATGTGGTGATAGTTTATGTTAAATGAATTTGTGGATCTGTACATAAAGGAGTTTTGTTTTGAGTTGGTCTTACAAAGGGGGAGATGAAAAGTAGGTGAGTATCTGTTATTGCGAGTTGGGATGTGGAAAGATATTTGTTGAAGAAGTTCCGGACTATCAACTAAATTGTGTGTTATTTTAAATAACGTCACCGTGTCAGCTATGTCTGTTCGACAAGTTATAGTCTGCATGTTAAAAAACTTCGCAGAGTCTTCATTGCTTAAATGAGATCTAAATGAGCGGAGTTGGAGATATATTAGGAATCTGTTTTGGACGCTTTCAATTCTATTTTTGTGTACTGCATAACCTGGATTCCACACCTGAGATGCATATTCTAAAATACTACGAACGTACGAGGAATAAAGTGTCTTGAGGGTACTGAGATTTTTGAAATGTTTACATGTGCGTATGACAAAACCAAGCATAGATGATGCGTTGGTGACTATGTAATTGTAATCGATCTGTTTGTTAAAATTTTATTTACTGTCAAGTATCACCCCAAGATCTTTGCTTTCGGATTTGATAGATAATGTTAGATTGTCAACTGAATATTCATTAGAGAATATATTTTTATTTCTTGTAAAGCGTACAACGAAGCATTTAGAAACATTTATTTCCAGGCTGTGGGCATTGCAATGCGTGTAGGTCGTCTTGCGGCCTTTGACAATCTTCTAGTGAATTTATGGGAGAAATTTTTTAAATCATCTGCATATAGGATAGTTTTTGAGTTTAAAAAACAATCACCAATATCATTGATATAAATGTTAAATAGCAATGGTCCCAGCAGGCTGATTTAAACCCTGCAACCACTACAATTTGACTACGGTTGGAGATATAATAAAAACTATAAAGATTGCCGTGAATACCTATCTTTAAAAACTTTTTTGACAGTGTTGAATGATCAACCTTATCGAACGCTTTACTGTAGTCGGTATATATAGCGTTCACTTGTATTCTGTTATCTAAGTTATCTTGGAGGTATTCTATGAAAGTCAAAAGATTTGTGGTTGTAGATTTACCACTAATGAAACTGTGTTGATTAATATTCAACGTAAGCTTAAGAGCTGGATACAGTTGGTCATAGATTATTTTTTCAAAAATTTTGTTAAATATGCAAACTTTGGAGATAGGCCTATTGTTTTTTACATATTTTTTTTATCATTCTTGAAGATAGGAGATATATGTGCAGATTTCCAAATAAGAGGGACAGTGCATTCGGTTAGAGAACGTATTCAGTGACTTTGGTGATTAATTGAAAAGTGAATTTATTTAACGTATTTCATTTGTCTCACACTGCTGCGAATCTGTGAAAATATTTAAAAATGTTTTATTCAATTTGAATATTTACGAGAAACATATTTTATTACGATTTATTTCACACAAAACTTCTTTAAGTTTGGCTTATTTCAAAGCACTGATTTAACGCCCCTGCTAAAATGATGTGTCTCTTGATTGGGCTAGCCAGGTCTGATAGTCTCATTTTCAGAGTTTAAAATACAAATAAACCAAGGGGGGGGACAGGGGTGTGCAGTGATGTACATATTTTTAGTTTTTGGTATAAAATATTAATTTTATTAAACTGTAAACTTAGCCTTCATATTATAATTGGGAAAAATCTGGATAAGAAAGACCTCCAATCAGTTTCCAATACACGGACAGAATTTTTCCTCGTGCGTCATAAACCCGAAAGTAATCTGCGATTAGTTTACAATAATTCGGGAATCGACACGCACATGTATGGAAAGCTATGTATGAATCGAAAGTAGAGCTTTAAAGTTATTTAAATAAAATCGAGTCGAACATTCAGTTCCTGGTTTACAAGAAAAAAATATATTTATTCGATACCTTATGAAATTAAAAACTACAATGACACTTATAATTTCACAAAGCTTCTAGAAACTATTTTTCGAACCAATTTTTAACAACCCTCCCTAGCACCCCTGTCCTAAAACCAACTCTAATCGGCCTGTGTTATCCCCAATGAAAAGATACTCCTAGTAAGCTCTTCACTCTGCCCGTAGAACCTTTTATCTCGCTGGTCATCGCTTATGTATTTTATTTAGTTGGTCATCCAACAGTAGGACATAAATAAATTTAAACAGTTTATTTACGTTATAGAAATCGAATAATAATTTATTTTTAAGCGCAACTGAAGGTACCCGTAAGGTCATTCTCCTTCTGGACTAGTTTCGTCTCGCTGTATATGTACAATACCTCTATAGGAGGTGTTGATATGTACGGTCGTACTACCGGACAGGTTAATGTACACGTAAGATGCGTATCGTCACCAATGTGACATACAGGCATAAACACTTAACGCATCCTTAAAAATATTCATTTACTAGCGGCTAAATTTCTATTTTTTTGAGATACAGCAGTTGGCGATGATATGTGTAAAATAACAAAGAGGCTGTAGGCACTGCAAACGTTAGCACATCGCGACAGGTCATGGTGTTAAGGGATATTAACAACATTTTTAGTAATCGATAGATATTTTTCCTACCGTTACGTACTGAGGCTCTTTCTAGTCGTCTCTGTTGACAGAGCGATAAAAAGGGCGCGATTATCATCGCATTTGTGTACTTATGAATTATTATCCAAATTTCACATTTCCTGGGAGCTAGCCATCGCGGCGTCGGCCGACCTAGTATACTTTTGACCTTTGTGTACTTTTGTAACTTTAATTATTTACACTCTTAATGCCCGCTACCAACTTTTCGCTCACACACATTACCTATACTAATGTCGTTAAATTCTTCCCATATGCGGGGGACCTGCTCAATTCTGCGCAATAATTAAATCGTGCCAATAATAATAAGTGAGTTTGTGTGATTTTATTATTAATATGGGTATGTGTGTGTGTTTAATTATATCGTGTACATAATATTACTGATCATATTAACATTCTTTAACGGATTTAAAAATTAATACATTAAAATGTATTAATTTTTGCTTTACTTGAAATCTGAAGCAGAGGGTCAAAACAATTTTTCAAGTAATTCTCCTCCTCCAACACCTGTCAATGCGTCATTAGTGCTGTACGAGAGTTTCGATCACGATCATAAAAAGGCTCACGTTAAATATTCTCTATCACGTTTCGCAGCAATAATATTTCATAATGAAAAGTGTGAGCAAAACTCTCATTTAGTGACTGACGACTTTTTTAGAGATAACATTATGTGAATCATAACTGCATGGACTAATTTTTCTGACCCATTCGTGTTTAGATTTCACGGTAAATATCTATTTCGCTTTGCTAACTGTATTGCTAATTTAGATAATATTTTATTTTTATTAATTAGTATTATTATTTTAAGCATCACTCATGTGTTTAAAAATCACAGTGAATACAATTTAATTTACATTTAAATTAAATATATGTTAATTTATTTTTTTGCGTAAATTTTATTATTGTATTGATTTAGATACTATTTTATTTTTATTAATTAGCGAGCATTCATAAACCACGTGGCCTGATCAAAGGGGGAATTGATGATCTACGTGCGAACAGGGGGGAGGGGGTCAGAGTGGAGCTACGTAATTCTTTATTTATATTATTTGGCAAAATAAACTGCCCAGAATATGCGACACCATATGGATATTTATTTCCATAGCTTAATTAATTCTTTAGTATTCTAGGTACACCCTGCCGTGCGTACACGTGACTTGTAGAGCTAGCGGAGGTGCCGCGGCGGCTCAGTATTAATATATCATAGCATTAGGCACTCGTTAACTATACTCTCAAGAGACGTAGGATGGGCAGCGGATGTCGACCACAGAATAGGTGTGGGATGGATGAAATTTAGACCGGCAACAGGAATCTCGCGTGATCCAAAAATGCCTATAATACTAAATACTAAAACATAATAATACTCCGAATGCTGGACTGTGTACAACTCCAAGTAACTTGAAACAGCAGAAATGCGAATGCTTTGATGGTCACTTCACTTTAGTATCGCTAAAATATAGTGTTAAAAGTTCTTATTCGCGATATCGTGGTTCTGTATTCGTGGTAGCCTGGGTGTCACGGACACAAACAGTAAGCTGGAAGAATGACAGCTGAGATGGTACTGGCACATCTTTGGTCGTCCAGAGGAGGACTAAAGAGCTCCTGGATGACTCAATGCCCCAAAATCTTTCAGAGAAACAGCCTCGATGAAAGTGACACCCAGAACGAAGAAAATACAGCCCGAGAACGAGAAGAGCCCTGAGAACGAAAGACCCCAACAGCCCATCTAGACAATGAGATGAGTTGGGAGTTGGGACTGTGTTAGAAAGAAGAAGAGAAAAGAAGGGCACTTGGTAACTACACTCAAGTTTGCTTGCGCATGAGCTAGCGACAGTCGATACTGTTTTGATATTTTAAAACTAAACTGTTTCGATTTGATCGATCGCGCGTCACTACATCACTCGGTAAAAAAAAATTGTTCTATAATTAATAAAAATATACTTAAGTTTTCACCACTTATTTATTTATTGAAATTATCAACATATTTCAGGGCCAATGATCCCTTCCTATCCGCCGGGATACAATGTATACTTATATATTTTGTTCTGTTAAAGTGAAGTGAAGTGTTATTTCAAGTGTGGTTTAATGTTAAATAACGTGATACAATACGTGGCTTAACCGAATTTTTCTCCAGCAAGTTTTCAAAAGCCAAAATCCGAAATGATATGGAAATCTTTTATACAGGACAGAGAATCATTCGTGATTAAACTGAAGCAAAAAATGCAACTCTTCTTTCATCAATTAAAACAATAAAACAAAGAGATATTTTCTGAGCTTTCTTGCTGAGTTTCTTTTGTTTCAGTAATATTTCTTTATATATATATTGTGTAAATTTTTTGTTCTTATATAAAAAATTATTTATCGCTATGTTATTATATCAAATATCAGTCTTGTTCATTTATACTAAATAATTTTAAAAATAGATTTGGTAAGCGAAAATAGCACAAAATGTCTTTTGGAATTAATAGGGAAAAACTACGTTCCGCTCCTTATGGCGGATAGGGGGGGGGTCAAGGAAAAAGCCATGTTAGGGCTACATGGAGGGAGAGAGGGGTTCAAAAACAAAATTGAACAACGTGGTTAATGGATGCTCCCTCAGTAATATTATTTTAATCATCACTCATGTATTTAAAAACACCGTGGTTACATGAATAAATACAATTTTAAATAATTTTTTTTGCTTAATTTTTATGGTCATTCTCCAGCCGCACGTTATTTATATACTTACTGTTTTTTGTAATTTTTATTTCTTATACAATTTCCTAACATTATAAGGTGACGGTTCGAAATAACAGTATATAGTAGGGAGCTTATTTATACGCACGCAGGCAAACAAATACGAAATATAACGTGTCTATGAGGCTTGGATCCCAACTGAAAGTGCTAAATCATCGCAGAACAGCGAGCAGTCATGACCGCCCTCGGGCGTCCGAGCGACAGCAGCTAGAGCCACATGCCGAGGAGCCCGCCCCCCGTCGGCGCCGACGAGCGCGTGTCGAGCCCGCTATCCTCGTCCATCGCCACCGGAGACTGGGTGTCCATGAGCCCGATATCCTCGCCGGGCAGCGTATCCTCGGTCGGAAGGCCCGCGCGACCGGGCTCCCCCCCGCACCGAGCGAGAATGAACGGGGAAAGTTCGCCGATCAGGAACGGCCCGCGCAGCCCGCCCGCGTCCGTCAGCGGCCGCGTGGCGCACCTCTCGCCGGCCAATGGGGCCGACGGGCTCGGCGACTGGCTGGCCGCCAGCCCCCCGCCCGTGCGGCCGCCGCGGCGCGCCGAGCTGGAGCTGCGCCGCCTGCGCGTGCTGGACGCGCCCGCGCCCCTGCCGATCGCCCCGCAGCCGCCGCCGCCCCCGCCGCAAACCAACGGTGTCGAATGTCAAGAGAGCTCTATCAAAAGAGGTAATTTTTCAAAAAAGTAGTCAGCATCATATTACATTAACTTTAAGTTTTTTTATTATACTTTCGTATATATATATATATATATACATATATGTGTGTTATTTTATATTTTTCATTTATTTATGGAAGCGAGTCCCGTAATATTTAATAAGAAATAAATAAATGAAATTAAGAGAATCACACAAATATCAAATAATAAAATTGAAAAATTAAATACTGGAACCTAGATTCGAACCACGGACCTCTGTCCTACGCGGACAGCGTGTTACCAATTTCACTATCCCAGCCACTTAATAATTTCATTTATTTATTTCTTATTAAATATTACGGGACTCGCTTCCATAAATAAATGATATATATATGTATATGTGCATTTCGTATAATAAATTATATATTAATTTGTTATACGAAATGCATTTAACTTACATTTATGTAATTCTGTTCTGAGTATACACACATTTTCTGTAGTGAAAGTGCAAACTTATAGACATTACTTTTATGACCCGTATCCACGGATGAGATTTTCGTCGTAGAGTCCACCGCGTACACTCCTAAGCAGCATCACTTGCCGTACGTGTCAAACATCGTGTGTATATTCATTGAACGTGAAAATTCTGTTTGAATTTGTATCTATGATTCTTTATCATATTTGTGCGCATATTTATGTTGAGTTTCACTATCAAATCTATTCACACCGATCGGCTATATCAATCTCAATCGGTAAACTCTGAGTTTATCTCTATATCAAAATCTCAACACGTGTACACGGCACTGAGATTTTTCTTCACAAAATCTCTGAGACTTATCTCAATTGCTTTATTACACGTAAAATTCAATTAATTTTTTTATTTTGAATATAATTGAAAACTGTGAAGTATATTTTGTAATTTCTTGATGTGTGGCCAAAAATTGCAATTGGCCTAATTTTCTTACGTGGGTTAATGATTACTTGAGCCTATAATCTTCTTAAATTCGCGAACTTGACTGAAGCCCTTCCGGTTGCGTGAGCTTAATATTTTCTGTCGTGCAATTCTTTAAAATATTATATTTTATTTCAAACTTTCTGCTTTTCAAGCAAATGCGTGACCTTTGGCTCGCAAATTTAGAATCTGATAACTTATTACAGCCACATTGAATATTGAAAATATTATTTTTATTTTATCTTCTATATAATTAGATCTTTCTATTGTATGTCTGTAATTCACGACATCTTCTGTCAGATTGTAGTGATTTTTATACAAACAAATCTATAATTATCTGGAGGCGTGCGCGGGTATTATTAACTTGGATAAGTTAAATTAATCTTGATATATTTGATAAATAAAAGTTAAAACTTTCCGTGCTGCTCCAGGATTTTGGATTTGCTCCGTTTTCCGGCGGCGGTTCTCACAAATACATAGTTTCATAAAATTTGGCTTCTGTAGCGCATTGGAGCCCAGTCGATCTTTGACCGTGAGGTGTGTCGCATGTTGAGCTAGCGGTTGAACGGTACATTACGAAGCTTTTATTTTAATTTCGTTAAGTAACCATTCAGTTATATGTAAAAGTGATTATATTTTAAGAAAAATTATGTTTTCAAAATTGTAAAATTGGTTTTACGGGTACATAAATCGTGGTTACTATACCTAGCAATCAGCCTCTGCCAGTAATATTAAATAGTATAGAAAAAATCGTAGAAACTTACATAAATTACTTATTTAATAAAATTACATATCGTCAGGCATGTTCCATATTAGTAGAGCTATAGTGATAGTAAATATATTGTTTTTTCGATAATTACTTTTGTTTTCAATATTGGAAAAATAGTTTTAGTGAAAATGAATTCATTAGACCCTCGTATTGTAAACTCGATACCAAAATATCTTTTAAATGTGTCATGTGAAGATTATTTTTGTTAGCTTTATTGTTGAATTTTGCTTAGACTGCACAATTTGTAAAACTGTTCTTTTTTCTGTTTTATTAATTCCGGAAACATTGGCTTCGGCCGCGTAATGGCCACCGTTCGCAGGGTCAAGCAACGAGCGGTCGTCTTTGCTTTCTGCCAGTTCAAAATTCTACCCTTGCCCTTCAAAGGTGTCTAGTCATTCGTAGGTCTCAAGATTTGCGTGGTGTTATTCAATATGTAAATATTTTTATTAAATTTTCCGCATTAAGGCAGGCAGGTGCTCTCAGACTGTGTAAGGTTTCCCTCAGTACCAGCCGGGCCGCTGCTGAGGACGGTTACTGTACAGCTTAACAGTTCGCCCGAAACCCCGCAACTGTTACCGAAACATTCAAAATACTCGTATTTAATTAGTCGTCCAAATATTTTTGTCAGGGCTGTTATTCTCCAAATTCAACATGTTGGTACAGATTCTCATTTTCACGTATGCCGTGGTTTGTCTGCTGTTTTATTTCGTTCGCATGATTGACTTGGTCCTTGTTTATCGGGAACTGAAGGCGAGTCGTTCCAAAACTGCGGAAAAATGTCGGTAGAATTTTGCGCGCTGTTTAGGATTCATTAACATGAAGACAGGGACGTGATCGGTGGTTGATTATTTGGTATTGTGCGCGTGCGCGGGTGGCTGATGCGCCGAGAACTTCGAAACGTACGTCCAGTGGTTCATTGTGAATTTTTGTGTTAACTTTTGTTTATTCGTCATATTGCTTTTCTGTTATTTGTTTATTGATGGTTTTAATTTCATGCTTGTATTATTTTCCTGAGTCGAGTATTCCGGTAACAACTTCTTACGTGGTTGGTATTTTCAAATTGTTCATTAAAATATGTAGAAGAGCTCTTACGGTTATTTTATACATTTTTTATTGTACGTTTTTCTCGCCTTTGGGTGTGTGTAGTATTTATTATTCGGATATATTCGAGTATTTTTTTCAATTCTATAATTTTGTCTTTTTGATCATTATCAATTTAATTATTTTTATTGCCTGGAAAGATTAGTGCCCATAATAAAATACTAGTAGCCCACCATTTAGTATGTGGTACAATTATGTTTGGAATCATATTTTCAAAGAATATTGTTAGGTACCTTATTATATATACCTTCAAATGATCAAAATTAGATAAATGGGATAAATACATTATTTCATAGCCCTAGACATACAATAATTAATTATTATAAAATATGTACGTTTTATAACATAGACATCTCTAGTAATTCATTCTGAATTAGTAAACAATTGTAATGTGTTAATATAATTCATGTACGACATTAACATTTTAGTGTTTTGTTAAATAGTTTTTGATATCCATTCAAAGCTTAGTTATGTCCGATTTTTTCAGTAGTCTTAAATTGGTTACAACCTTACTTACTAATCTACTAATAATCTACAATGAGAATAAGAAGTCTTAGTATTCGTAATATTTGTCTGTTTACTTTTTCCACACAAATTAGACTGCCTGGCGAAGAAGGCTTTTTCTTACACTCTTATTACTTAAGTTTTGCACCTTTATATATACATACACCACAGTTTTCCCTTCACCGAGGAAATGAGCTCCTAAGGGCCACCGTTATATTTGAATTTGTCGTGCAGTTTTATGCGGGGCCTTAAGGTACAGATACACATGCTTCTTTACTGGCATGCTAATGAGCATGCCACTAATAAGCATGCCCTAACAACTGTACACACTTGCTCATTACTGGCATGCTTATTAGTGGCATGCTCATAAATAAGCATGCCCAAAGCTAACAATCAAACACACATGCTTATTAGTGGCATGCTCTTGTCATAGAATAGAGACGCTCTTGTTCAAAATGGAAACTTTGCAAACTGAAATAGAAAATTCAAGTGAACCAATAAATCAAAAAAGTTCCCGAGTTTCCATCCGCACATTTTTGATTTTAGTTTATATAATTTTTATTGTAAGATTTGAATCATTCATGCCTATTAATAAAGTTTCGTAAACATTATTTCTCACTATATTATTTTTACACAACGGTGACCGAGAATTCCACAGACATTCGTGATTCTTATAATAAGTCACGAAAAGTAATGTTTTATCATCTCCCCGACGCGCCATATTTGTTTCATCTGTCGCGGACTGAGAAGATCGCATCGATAATAAACTAGACATAAGCATGCTCATAAATAAGCAAGTCTGTTCACACATGCTCCAAAGATACCCCTTCTCTATGGTGAATGACAGTGGCATGCTCATTTCTAGCAATGTGCGTACACACATGCCACTAATAAGCATGCCACTGTCAAAGTCGATACTGCGCATGCTCACGTGCCACTAAAGAAGCATGTGTATCAGACGCCTTATACCTATTTCCTCTCAGCAAGAGAAGCGGTACATTCACATCCTGCCTTTTCATGCCGTTTTTTCGATTTATCGATTCACAGCGGCTTATTTAAAAAAAAAAGAGTTTATTGACTTTTGAAATGAATTGCATGCACATTTACGTGCTTCAACATTTTAGTTGAGGCTTTACTGAATTGTGTTTAATAAGATTTTGATGAACTCAATCAACCAACGTATTAAATGCACTGTAGATTCGCAACAGAAGTGAATTTCATTAACTCATTGTAAATTAGAATTAACCATTTTACAATGGATTCTCCAACACGAATGTCAACTTTTATTGAGTTAACGTTCCTATTTTTCTAAAATCAATATTATTTTTGCTCCCATAAAAGTTAGATGTATGGGTATAGAAACAAAACTACCCCTATGCAATTGTCGGAATTGATGTACCAACTCTTGATGAAATTCTTCTTAACCAAACAAACGTGCTTTTAATAGCAGTTAGCTGTCCGTTGTATGTTGCAAATAATTATCATTATTATTGAACGAGAAATTTTCGAAAATCATCCGAAGCGTGTTTAGATAAAGCACACACAGTTTATCCGAGTGACTGGGAGAGTCCATTCACTTTAGATGAGCCACTTGCATTAGTGTGAGTAACAGTCCGTTTACAAAATCTTGTAACATTCTTTTTTTGAGTAAATGACAACGCAAAAAATAAATATGTATAAATATTTTTGAAGTTGGTTTAAAAAAAGAATACAATTTTTATTACGGTCGTTAGACATATTTAACTGTAATTTTAGATATTTTATACGCACCGTATGTATTACAAAGAAGCGAATCTCGACGTTTCGTTGCATACTTATCCAACGTCATCAGGATACAATTTCACAATTTACGTGTTACACAGGGTATTATTCACACTAATGCAAGTGGCTCATCTAAAGTGAATGGGCTCTACTTGCTGCAAAATATTGGGGAAAGTGTTAGAATGATTATTTAAAAGTAAAATGGTCTATTAACTACATTGTTAACCGTTACGGATATATCAGGAGGGAATATAAGAGCTTTCGAAATAATGTGGCTAATGGAATTGTTGGCCGTCGGAAACTAAAGAAAAGAATTCGCAAGCTTCGGAAGGTTACCAGCCACCTCATGTTCTCTCCGTTTCACTGTCGTTCGTGCCATCATCTATATATGTAAATCAATATTGGTAACAGGTACCAGTCATCCGCATATGTTCAATTAATAGACTTTCTATTTCTATTTTTCACATGTTATGTACTATATATTATCGGATGTAGGATTCGATTAAAGCTGCAATGGAACTCGAACAACAATCACAGCGTATCGTAAATATGTGAATAAAAAAAATAATGCCGGTTATAAAATATTTAATTAAGGGGGAGATAAGGTTAATTCGTACAAAAAAGGCATGTTTTTGTGAATTTTTTGTGACGACACAATTAAAATCTCATTATTAAAACCAATGATACATTAAAGTATGACATTTGAAGAATATTGTGTAAATTTTTCAAGACGAAATATTAAAAAATACAGCAATGGCAGCAATTATTCGGACGTGTCTCGGAAAAAAGTAGAATTGCGGTGTCCATCATAACTTGGTGCTAGATCATCTGAAATCAAAAAATCTAAGTTCGTTCGTTAGATAATAGGTTTTCCCAGGTAACGCTGGGAGGGTTTTTTGAAATTTCAATTTTTCAATTTTTTGGAACACTTTGAAGGGAAAAACGCAATTTTTTGCGAAAAATATCGACTAATTTGTTATTAAAAAATAAAAATTAATATCAAATTTGAAAAAAAGTCTCCAGCGTTACCTCGTAAATTATGTACAGAAATAGTGTTCAAAATTTCAAAAGGATCGGTGCAGTAGTTTTAAAGTTATGATGGACACCGACTTTGAAAACGTGAGATGTGGGGAAAACGCTTTAATAAAATAAAACTCAACACTTATTTTATACTTACACATAATCGTCGATGCCATGTTCACACAGCAAAGAGCTTTCATCATCAGCATCTTTTTGTCCTTGTCTACGCAAAACTCTTTCAATACAATAGCACGTCCGGTAGTCCTCAGGTGAGCGCGTCTCTTAGCTGCCCGAGCAGGTATAGAAAATCAGTCTGAGTATCGCTTAAATGTTCATAATTTCGTCAATTTTGCTCCGATTGACTTGAAATTTTGACACAATATTCTTGCGATGATATACATTCATTTAAAAAATTAAAAATAAAATGCAAAAACAAAAAATTAAAAACCTTACCCCCCCCCCCCTTAATGGTATTTTAGGGAGGTAGTGAATTGTTTATTGTGGACTGATAATGTGTCTGTTGTTTATATTTTTTTTTAATTAAAGGTTTATTATAAAAAATACGAACGATGATTGTGCTCCTAAGCTTTAGAAAACTGCACAAGCATTTGCAAGCTAGAAGTTACCTCTATTTCTACAACAGAAATTATACAGATTTTCATCGCAAATAATTGCTTTCAAAGAATTTACAAGTTGTCAGGTTGTATTGAACTTTACTTTAGTACATACATACCATGGGCGTACAGTGAGAACAAGAAGCGTGACTTTTTTCTAAGCATATATTTCGAAAAGAAACAAATATGAGATATACTCGTAATATTTCAGTCACAATAATTAATATACTATTCACATTTGAATATTTCATAATATTCTGCCAGATAAATATTGACTTTTTTTCCAAATATATGTTTAAATAAGTCATGCTTCTTGTTCACACCGCACGCCCCTGATACATACATAGAATTTTTGTTAGTAATCTTTATTTTTTTGTTATTATTACAGATATTAATTAAATATTAATTCATTTGAAATATTTTAACTCCTAGTTTAGTATAAACGCCATTTAAAAATAACACTAAATACGAGATTGTATAAATTACATATATCACACAGCCACGCAGCAACTAAATCGGCAAAGAAAACACAAGTATAAACTATAAAATATTAATTTGCATCGTACACTCATTTGCCGGTCGATTCTAACGAGGTACTTATTACCAAACTAGTTTTTTTTTAGTAAATATTAGTCGCTTACTATTTTTTATTTGTTTTAATTTTAATAAACGTGTCCTGATGATGTGGCTCCTGTTCTATGGAGTTGGACATTTCAGACAACTTGATGGAGCGTGCGGTTAATTGCGTAGTCAATAAAGTAGCTGAGTAATTAGAGAAATGCCTACAGACGTACGTCACTCCACGGGTGCGGTCACACCGCTCACTACACCACTGTTCGTGGCGATCAGGCCACTGCACCGCGGGTCGCTCGTCCACAGATGAGACTTGCTCGAGACAGTCTCCAAAGCGCGTCGGGGAGAGTTCAGAACTACGATTAACTATTGTGTGTATTTTGTAAGCTACCACGGTGCATCCGAAACAAATTGCAACAGCTAAATAGGGTAATTTCGCATTTTTTAAATATAAAAATCTTAACTTTGGTTTAAAAAATACGTTAATGAAAAAGATTTTTTAAATATGTATATTAACATTAAAAAACGATTTTGAAAATCACAATTTTAAACACCCGCCAAAATGCATATTTTACGTCAATCTGACGTTTAACACGTAACAGCACATTCGCGTGTTTAGACATTTATTAATTTTTTTACAAAACAAGCCGGCTTCTTTTTATAGTGCGTTCATAATGTCATAATGCTGAAGAAGTGATCCGCCCTCGACCTCTGAATTGGCAAAAACTGATTTATATAATTTAATGTATACTTTAATATAATATTTATTTTTGTAACTACTTAAATTCTTATCTTAATTTTGTATGTTTATTTTCTTTTCTTTTTCTTTTCTTTTATTTTTAGGTATTCCTATGACTTACTTTATTATTATTGATCTACTTTCATTTTTATGCTTATACTTTCTTTAATTGTCATTTGTTAATATTACATAAATATCATATGAGACTAACTGCCACAGAACAGGTTTTTACCTAGTGTGGCAGTTATTAGTAACTTGTATTAACAAATGTAAATAAACAATAAAATAAACAAATAAATGTCTGGGAAAAAGTTTTGTAGATATTGTATGGTACCCAAATATAGAAATACATTCTTGAAAACTCCCGATAATGTTAGAGAAAAATGAAGCCAACATTAAGGCATCAACTTTCGGTAAGTGATTGGATTTTCCTTGTGAAAATCCGTCCTCCATTATTTTAAATGCATTCTTAGATAGTTTATTTAATTAAAATAGGTCACAAACACAGCAAAATCTATATAAACAACCAAACAAACACGAGTAAAAACAAAGCGAAGACGAACAGTGACCATAGGAAATAATCAAATTACAGCGACAAACTCCATAGAATACCTATATGCTTTATCTATAATTCCTGCAGTGACGTCATATCGCGTTTTAATCGTTTTTTCTAAGATTTTTATTACTAAAATTATGAATGAAAACTTTATTCTACACCATCCCTACCGAGTTACAAAATATAATTTATTTTTCATAGATATCTGTTAAATGTGAAATTACCCTATTATAGGGCTTAGATATGACAACTAGTATTTTTTAGAGGTTCGCGTTAAAACTCTGCTGAATATATATCACACGGCGACGAAGAGACCATAAGATATTTTATATATATTCTATATGTATTATATTTAGAATATATATAAACATACATATGAGATACTATGATATATATATATATATATATATATTTATGATTATGATCTGACTTTCATTTTCTGCTTATACTTTGACTTTAATTGTCATTTGTTAATATTTACATAAGAAGATCATATGAGGAATAACTGCCACAGAAACATAGGTATATAGCAGAGATGCTAGTAGATATATATATAGATATGGTCATATATGATATTATAAGTAGTCTATATATAGATATTATTATTATATATGATATATATTATAGATATATTATATATAGATTAGCATATATATTCTAAAATGGATTTTTTATAATTGCTAAAATTAATTTTTATACTATACCTTTAGGTACGATCCGAGTGCGAGAGGTATAGAAGCGATATCGCGAGGCATATTACAGTTAAATGCCTTACTAAATAATGCTATAATATCGCGATAAATGCATATTTGTATTGCTTTTAAATATAAGTTTTTCTTTGCGGTTACCGGCGCCATGCGAGGATGGCGTTTTATCGATAAAATTTATTCGCGATTTTTTTTCATTGATTATTATTTGACAATTAAAACACTTTAACTGTTTTATGTTCTTGTAATCTATTTGATGTTTAAACATAATGCATTAAGCCATGTATTCACTAGGGGACAAATTGTCCCTCAACAGCACGCGCGGCATAGAGTCTACGTGACGTTGCAACGTCGTGCACTGTTCCGCGACATTGCGCACAACATAGCGCGGCATTTCTACGTGCCGTGGCAACGTTGCCATGTGCACGGTACCCGAGCGAGCTCACTGCAACATTACGCGGAGCGTCAGTACCACGTGGTATGTTTACAAGTGAATACGCATGCGCTGTATCTGTCAAGATGACAGTGTGGGGAAACGAAATTGTTCTTGAACTCATCGAGCTGTATCGATCGAAGATCGCATAGAATATCCGTCCTTCTTTCTCTTTGTAGTAAATAATTTCACATTCTCCTCTTTTTTCTCTTACGTTTCGATAAACTCATAAGCAGATGTCATCATAACCTCATAGGGCGACATTTCCGCGACGTATGGAAAACAATAATTATTTGCAAAAAGGACCTTGTTTTTAATAATATTCAATTTACTACAGTAAAACCTCGTTAATTTGAAATTGCGACCCAAAAAAACATTTCGAATTGCGCGGAACCCCGTTTTCGCCAAATGAGATACCGCCGCTGTCAACTTAACCTCATCGGGTGACATTTCCGCGACAAGATATACGAGTCCCGGTGTGTACACGTCAAATGACCGCGTCATTGTCCCCGAAACATGAGCGTAGATGTTGATGCGACATGCCGAGCGGAATGTTTCGCGATTTGTCCCCTAGTGAATACATGGCTTTAGTCTTTCATTTATTAGATTTTTTCTCACGTTTTTATTTTAACATATTGAGAAATATTTATTTTTTCAAAGCATTCCACGGCACACTTTTTCGAATTCCATAATAATCTACGAGGCTCTGAGGATCTACTCCACGTGCGCCTAAACCGCCAATTCTATAAATACAGTGCATACACTTTGACCTTTTACAATCTACCATTTTCTTATCAACATCTAGTGTATTGTGTGCATTGGAAAGTTAAATTTTTTTAACAGAAACCACGCAGCATCTTCATTCAGTAACCCCTTCAATTATTAGGTGAATTAACACATTACAGTTTTTTTTTATAATTTGATTAGTAATAATTTTTATATTTTTGACAAGAAATGAATTTCAGTTTTCCGAGATAACGATTAAATATTTAAATTTTCATCATGTCCAGAGGGTTAATGTTCTAGAACCGCTGGACTGAGAGAATTACACACTAGAATGTTCCGAGGAAAGTGCAGGAATAGAGAAGTCCATAATAGACAGACACCGTAAAATACCGAAGGGGCCAATGAATATGACGCATTCCTAGATGCAATGCACATACCTCAGTAATGCAATTGAGGTAAGAGTGCGCAGGCGGAAATATATCAATCAAATAATAAGCAAGGCAAATGCAAGTACGTACTTCTGTTTCCAGGACTGGTGCGTGGTTAGCATTGACCAATAATAACACAGTTCTTAAATATTGAAGAAAGAAGAGAACAACATAATGTGCATCGGCAATACGACAGTAGATCCGCGGGTCATCTGGACCTATTAACAGGTCTTGATTCTATGAAGGGGTCTGATGTTGGTTTTGGAAACCGAATCGACTTACATGTGAATACATGCTAAGATCAGATTGAACAGAGCCATAATATATAATAATAATAATTTCGCTGCATATCCTTCCGTAACATCTGTAACTCCTTTTATGATTTTGTTCTTTTCACTTTTTTCTTTTTGTTTCCTTTTTACTTTTTTCTTTTTCCTCGTTTTTTTTTTAAATAAACACTTATTCTTTAAGAACCGACATCATGTAAAACTGCCATCATTTTTGACGGGTTACAGCTAGTGTTTAATAAAATCGTAACTTTAACGTAGAAATAAATTAATTAAATAACCGAATCCACAGACTGAAATTGATTACTTATACATAAGAAAATATAATTGGAAAAGCGGTTGTGTGAGCGTCAAACAATGAGTATTTGATACCTTCGATTTGATGGTAACGATTAAGCTAATGTATTTTAACTTAATTTATTTGATTATATATTTTACGTGATCATCGTGCGCGGTTCTTACGAGAGACTCGATTTTCTTTGTTCGTTACCTTCTTTACGAATTACGAATGACCCTCGTTAATCTCCGTCAAAAAATTCAGAATTTTTAAAAATACTAACTCAATTGGTCCTACATATTATTTGACCCAAAAATACAAAATTATGGATATAAAATTCTAGTATAAATAATTTAAAAAAGTGAATTATATTTAATAAATCGGTTTCTATGCATGCGTATCAATTTGACGTGATGTGCTCGCTCGTTCTAATCAAAACATTCTTTCTGGTGCGAATTGTCGGTCGACAATTGTCACAAATATAATTTTAAAAAATTCTGTGTGCTATTAGAATAAAATACGATTTTATTACCACCAGGTCAATCCTTTCTTCAGTACAAACCCAGATAATGGAATTTTCTGCAGGTTTTTTCAAATTATATAGAATGTTAGTCTAAAATAAAAGGAAGCTTTTCTATCACTTATCCTGGTTGACCTACTTCAGAAACAATGTATAAGTACTAAGACTATTATTGTAACGTTAGGAATAATATAAATTTAATTTAACATCCAGTGAATGGACACTCACCGCTTTCCCAGGACCGTTTTACGAGCGAAAGCCCCCATATCGGTCCTACTCATACTTGCCAGGTTGACAATTTTTTACTCTAAAGGCCGTCTCCATGTCACGTCGTGTAAAGGGCGACGGGACCTGGAGAGGCCCGCAATAGTCCATTCACTGTACCTCCTCCACATATCACACTTTGTTAGGAAATATCAAAGAAAAAAAAAACATACAATAAAGCTAAAAGAACAAAACGGTAAGATAACACATTGAAGGGAAGGTCCGATTTTCCGTGCGATACCCGTTTGCACGGCACTGGTCTAAATCGTGCAATCCAGATGATAAATATGTTTTCATAATTATCAAATCAAACAATCCTATCAATCCCTAAACAAGTCTTTCAAATTTAACGTCCAGTCACAAAAGCTTCATTTTAAAACTTAGCGCAGCCGTTACTTCCGTTCGTTCCTTTTCAGCCCTGGGGTAAACTTGGGCGTGGAGCCTTCAGACGGTCAAATCTTAAAAGCACTCGCATTCCTTTCTTAGCGAACGAACTGTTTCCCCGGGCTGTGAGCATTGTGTCGTGTGCTATCGCTTACTTAGCTCCGTACGTAAGGTTTCGAAATTCAATATCCCCACCCGCGTACAGCGGGTAGAACAACATAAAACGTAATCATATAGTCAACCGTATTCTGAAAATAGCAATATTGCTATTTCTGTATTTTGACAGTTATTATACAACATTTTAATGCCGTTTTAAGTTTGACGGGTTTGAAATTAATGAATTCAATCATTCGGAAAGCTTTCAAACGTAAAGTTATTCGCAATTTGTATTTTTGAGCTTTTTGATTGATTGAATTCAATAATTTCAGACCTGTCAAACATAAAACGTCAAAATTGAGTGCTTTACAATGTTATTCAATAATTGTCAAGATACAAAAATAGCGAAATTGCTATTTTCAGAGTGCGGTCGATTATCACGTACGAGTGCTGAAATGCATTGTTCCCTGTCTCGATGCCTGTGCACCCTCGTTTTATTTATCACTAGCTGTGCCCGCGCGGCTTCGCACGTGTAGATTTTTAGTACACTGTTTGGATCGTCATAGAACTTTCGCGAACCTTCTAGAACATTCTCCTTCCAGAACTTTCAAGAAATTTATCGAATGTACAGGAACTTTAGAGACACACCGAAACATTCCGCCATTCAGTTTAGAACCTTATAGAACTTTCGGGAATTTTCTGTAACCTTCTCCTTCCAGAACTTTCTAGAGCAGGTTTTTCCAGAACCTTCTAGTCTCACCGACACAGTCGGCGCACCTATTTTGAAACAATCTGATTTGATCTGAAGCACATTTTTGTCACCCATCCCACCCACGCATAGCCACCCCCACTAAACTAGCATATTTTCGATGTAACACCAAGGGTTATCCACCATCATAACCACCGGTGGGTGGTTGTGGCTGGTTGTGGAGAAAACTTGGCGGATGGGAAAACAAGGGCTTCTTTATATATATACATATATATATATATAGTCATATATATATATCACATTATATATAACCTATATTATACTATACTATTATATAGTATTATATTATATAATATAGTATATATATATATATATATATATATAAGGACACCCTCTGTTTCCCATCCGCCATCATATACTATATATATATATATATATATCTATCTATATATATTATTATAGGAATGACACCTATTTGCAAAACTTTTGCTTTCTGGTGCTTGTTTGTTTTCCATTTTTAATCAACATTTTACAGAGCGCCGTCATTTCAAAATATTTAATAATAAATCTGCTACGTTCAAATGGCACAAATGGCAATAAAATCAGACAAGTTGCATTTTTGTCGTAATTCAGTTAAACTCGCTTTTGATATGTAATTGTAATTGAATTCCCCCTCGGAAGAAAATTTTTAAGTCTCCATTTTTATTTTCAACTGATATAATATGTCACTATGATTAAACTTTTCGTGTTACAGTAAGTCACCCACGAGCGTCCGTGCCCAGGTGAAAAATTCTAAATTGTACCGAAATTTGAAATTTGGCGGCAGCGAGTCAGATCAATTCGTGTCTCTGCCGCTAGGCGGCGTGCAATACCCTTCTCTTTTAATTACATTTTCACAATAGTCGCGTGCGGTATTTTTTAACAAATCTGTGTGCTCTTGTGTGTAACTAAATTTTTTTCAACTATTGCACGATAAATTTTAACTCCAGTTCTGGACAAAGTCAGACGGATTGTTACAATAAATGCTGGATGCCCGAGCTGAC
Source organism: Agrypnia vestita (assembly GCA_016648135.1). NCBI lineage: Eukaryota > Metazoa > Arthropoda > Insecta > Trichoptera > Phryganeidae > Agrypnia > Agrypnia vestita. The sequence goes on along the minus strand of JADDOH010024995.1, from coordinate 10,874 downwards.
GCCTGCAACTAGGGTTGCCACCTTTTTTTGTGCAAATAAAGAACATTGGTTATTAAAGGTAGAAAAAAAGTACATTGTGTCAAAATAAAGTACGATTTATTTTATTTTTTTATTTTGCTTAAAAACATATTTTTCATTACTTTTAGCAACTTTTAACAAAAAATTATCATTACTAAACAACTGCACAGCATGTTTGCAGTCTATATTATTTAAGTTAAAGTAAATAAGTCTTTCATTTTTATCAGATTCAGAGACGCTTTGTTTCTTTCGTCTCGCCATTTGCTATTCATCACAGAAAAAACTCTATAAAACCAATTAATCGTATTTTAACTGCACTCAATCCGCCATACACAAAACAAACAAGAAATTTTTACAATGACATTGACTATGTTGACATTTGAGGTTAGGTTGCATTAAAAAATGAGCGTTCATGTGGCGACCGCCACAGGGCATATCGTCAATTATCGAGCCTATTCGGCAACAATCGACAACGTCATCGACGCCGGTAACTCTCTTGTTCCGTTTTACGCAAAAATTTCTACGATCAACTTTTTTGTATGTTATAAGTAAAATAAATCCCAGAGAAATCAAATCATGTGAAATAAAGTATTTTCGCGTACTTTATTGTTCTCATAAAGTATAGAGTACAATTACCCTAAATAACGTACAATACTTTATAATAAAGTATGGGTGGCAACCCTACTTGGAACTTGCGAGGATAAAATTTCGGAACGGAACTCGTTCGTACGATTTTATTATTTTTCACACTCAATTACACTCAAACAACGTTTTTTTGGGAAGAAACTCCAGAGGCGTACAAGTGGATACGAAGTCCTTCTGTGCGACTCATTTACAAATCATCATAGACTACCGCTCGTTTTCCGAAAATAGTAATAGATCTTTATCCCAACACTTAGTAGACGAAAATAAAAATAAACGAGACGTAGGTATACGTCGGTGGTGTGGCAGAGGGAGAAAGAAGTACACGACGGTTATCCGTCAAACATCAAATATAAAAACAGTCAACAATATTTTTCTTTTCTATGGTCTAACGCGACAGTGAGAATTTTGGCATAATTTTACATCAGGACGCTGTGGGAGAAGAAATTTACAAGTGCGTATGAAATAATCTTTTTTCTATAAGCTTTAAATACAGCATTAGTACTTATTTGGTGTAATTTTAGTCGAAACATTAGAATCGTGAGGTTGCGTTTGCGGTAGAGCGGAGCTGTTCGACCAGACCGGAGAAATCAGATATCGCGAATCTTCAAAGGTGTTTACTTTGAGAGAGGTGCGTGAACATATACAATTTTTCTTATTTAAGTACGACGAACACCGAGCAACGACGTATACTTGCATCTCGTTTATTCTTTATTTTTCTTTTCGTATAATAATAATAGGTATAAGTAGAAATAGAGACTTATCATTACTTAAATTACTAGAACAATTACATAAATTATTAGAACTAGATTCGCAGTCGTTCTATTTTCAGTTGTCTTAATTTAGACTGCCCTTCCTATTCTTAAAATAGCAAGATGGTTACAATGGTGACTGATATCTTAACACGTAAAAATAAATGGAAAGTTCTTATATATGTACGCCTAAAGTTTCTACGAGAAATTTTAGAACATTCGTGAAATGCCCATATTTCTATTTTAATAGCGGAACTATCTATTGGCTTTAATTCAATATTTGGACACTCTGTGAGACGAAATTAATAGAGGGGTGTGAAACAAACTTTTAAAATAATATTAGTATTTGTTAAAAAATATTCGTCATTCAAAGTTGACGAATCGCTATTGCACAACAACTAGCCGTACACCCGTGAAAAATCACGGGACAAATAATTGCAGGATTTTGAAGCTGAAAATTCATGAGTAGAAAAAACCATTTGTTTTTTTAAATTGACTTTATTCGTTTAGATCTAAAACTAAATATAACATTAACTAAATATAACATATCTAAAGATTAATTCCAGTAAGTTACGGACTTTGCGGATCGACAGACAAACGGACAGACAGATAGACAACGAAATTATTATATTTCGGAGATGTTGTATAATAGCGGTCAATACATGTCTGTTATGATAGCGCAAACCGATGAAAATGGATCCGAGGAAAAAGTTTGAAAATAATGGTGTGGATATAATAATATCTGTTCCTTAGATATTCATGTCACATTCGCTCGAGGAAATCTACGTTAATCTTATATTCTTGTGGTGACCTGATTGGAAAACCATTAAAACATTTTACATCTATTCTAACACACTTCGGACTAAACCACAATAGAGTAATTTGAGAGGAAACGTACGAGAATAACTGCGATGTTTAATAGCACTAAACAAGAAAAGGAAAATGATGATCATAAAGAAATGCAGTGAAATACTTTCTAAACTAGAGCACACAAAATACTTAGGACTGATCATATAGACAGACACCTCAAATAGTCAAACTTTCAGCAAAGAATATATTTTTTTAACACACGTACCCAGTTAACTTTACCAAAAAATAATAGGGTACGTGTTACCTTTCTGGGGAACCGAAAATATAACAAACACTGTAGAAAAAAGAAGTTTGATTACTAAAAAATATGTTTTGTTTAGTAGGGGATTCAATTATGCAATAACAAATACTTTAATCGCATTATATATGTGTATTATACATACATATGCGTGGTGGGAATATACTTCTGCTGTCTCTCAATCCCCTCGCCTAAAGGGGTTTATGAATGCTACAAGAATGTTCTTTAATTCAAAATTCATTGATTTATCTTTTTTTTTGCGGAGCCAACAAAATTAACTAATTTATTTTTCGATGATGCCTAGGAGGCCAATAACACTTGTATTTAAATTAATTTTTTTGTTATTTCTTCGATTAGAAAATTTAAACCTGCGGGGTGAAACCTTTTTAAATTCTTTGTATTAGTTTCGCCGCCGTACGTGTGTGTGGAAATGTCTTGGAAGTGAAAATCAACACACTTCCCGTCATCCAATCGAACTGAAATTTTGCGCGTCGACTCGACGTCGATGACAACACATTTTAACAACTTTGTCGGTATGCACGGTTATTGTGGTTGTTTTCGTTTTTCGCGAAAAAACTTGTCGACGAGAGTTCGATTCGATAATGTTAAAGAAAAAAAATCGGAAATTTAGGCCGTCTTTCTTTTGTATGTTGGAATTTTGCATCCGTTTTTTTCTCGTGGCGTGACAAAAATAAAATCCAATTTTTTGGATTTTTTTACCGAGCACGATGTTTCTGCAGCTGTTTGCATAGTTTAAATGAATTTCAAAAATCGAGTATCATGTTCGAATAATAGTTAGAGGCGCCATTTTTTGCTTCGTTTTCGATTTTTTTACCCCCTCCAGTTTTTTTTTGATATCCACCCAAAATTTAAATTTCCCGTTTTTTCAATAATTCGGTTAAAAAAATCGTAGCGGTTTTTGCTTCCTACAAGCAAATTTTGTTTCCGAATTGCGTGTCCACGGAATGGTGTTCGTTTCAGCATTGGCCAATTTTACATGTAAATATTGAAATCGATAGAACTCGAGTGCCGCTATCGAGTGTGCTGAAAATAAATGTTCCGAAGTGATGCACTTCTGAATTAAATTCGCTTTCAATCGGTTTTCACAGTTTCAGCCGCTGCTCCGCGAGGGGTTGCTCTATTCTTTATATAAAAATAACAATTTATAGAGTTTCTACTTCCTAATTTTTTGGCGATTTTTTTATATATTTTTTTTTTTATAAAACAGTATAGGTGAAAATTAGTAATTCCTAGAAGCATTCGTCCTATACAGAGAAGAAGTTTGAATGAGTTTGTATGACATCATATGAATAAATCTGCATACAGGTCTTTTTCTTGCGTATAAAGAATTTATAATGAAAACTTTTTTTATGGATTAAATTATTCTAAATTCTTAGTAATGATGGTAACCGCCAATGTAACAAGTTATATAATAACCGTTATTTGAGATTTGTTTCCGATTATATTGATGACAACAGTAAAATCTTAATTACCAATCGTCGATATAATCAGATACAATAACAGTTATTGTATATGTTAAAATAACGGTTTTGACTTGACAGTCTTCACGCTGTAAAACCCTCTTGTAAGTTTGCTATATTATAATTGCTCCAAAACCGACGCAGCGACATTGCCATTGCCGGTTTTAAAGACTAACGCAATCGTATGAAAAAATGATAAACAATCCAGAGGTACAGATTGTTTTAAAATACATTTAGATATTATTTAATCTGTTAAAATATTATATACATTATTTAATATTCGAGTCACTTCAAGAAGAGTTTTGACGTTATATTTTGCATTAACATTATACGCAAATGACTTTGAAACCTAAAGAACAATCGTGAATTTACAGGTTAAGATGATATGTGCAAACGTTTTAGTTTCAAAAGTTCGTTTTAGTTTCAAGAATTTTTTTTTACGGTCGAGAATATTCTTTTTGTTGAAATTTTAATTACATTTTTGGTTTTGAACATTCAAATTTGTTTATGTAAAAATTAAATGCTACATTCGTAGTAAAGTTATAATTTTTTTTTAATAGCACTATTCATTAAATCAAAAAAGTTCAAATACACCTCTTTTTCAGCCAGTTATGTCATCTGTTATCCCTTAAAACAAAACGCCCATTCGTAGAGTTAGGAGGTTTCTTGTCTAGAATCATTAGACTATTTGTCATGTAAATTTTTGAAATGAAATGATATATTATTTAAACCAATTAATTTACATACAAATCTTAAGTGATATTTTTAAATATTAGTTTTCTCGGCAAAATAATATTACCATTAATGATTTATTTCTGTTGTGGAATTAGAACAATTTTTTCTGGAATATATTGGAGATATAAGAAGATGGAGTTGGTCAATCGCGTAGATGGAAGGTTCCAGTTCCGAAGACGCCGGTTCACTGGTACTTTTTATTTTCTTTTTTGGTTTTCCCTTTCTTTTCCCCCTTTTTGTCATGTATACCCTTTGACCATTATAACGTTGAGTAATGCTAAAACGAAACAGTTAACCTGTTTTCATTTTTGACTAGAACAAGCCTCTTCAATTTTGGCGCAATTTTGACGAAAATATTCTTTTACTATTACTAAAATTGCTGACGAACTTATTAAAACACTTAAAGTAAGACATGAACAATAAGTTGATTTTTGCTAGTTTGTAGATTTTTCTAATCCCGATATTTGTTTTTTTTTTGCATATATGTACATAATTTTGTCTTTAACCCGATGATTAAATATAACATAATAATATATTAGATAAGCTTGTTTGAGTATCCTTTTTCAACGTATCTATTTTGGTATCCTCTAGTATTTATTTAAACTAAACAAGTCATCCTTTGTATGATAATTTTTAAATGAATCCGTATAACCAATCTTTTTAATATTTAATCTTTAAATTCAAATTTGTATTAGGTTTATCTAAAAAATATTTTTTTATGGTTTTATTGTACAACTAAAAACACAATATAAATAATTGTGTCTCGATCGAATTTCGAGTCGAGGTCGGTCGACAGCAAATTAGACATCAAAAAAATATTTTTTAAATTTTATAATTGGTGGTCTACGAATTAGGTAGTCATGAGATTATTAGTTGATATTTAACATACCACCAAATTTTCCAAGTTTACTTCACATGTACAACTACAATTGATCTTTGCTGACTTAATATTATAATAATATGTATTTACTTATTTAAAAGATTATTATTTTTAATTTAATAGTTAATGATTTGTAAATTTGTAGATTAATAGTGAACCCAAAAATGAACAGTAAATTTTCCATATTGTTATTATCCTTCTTCCTAATGGATGCTTAATTCTTTGAACTGTCTAATAAAACATCTACTTTTTATTGTAAAAATTATATACTTTGTAAAATAATACTTTATCCCAACTGAGAGCATACAACGTCAATCACTTCTTACTACATTATATGATAAACAATATTTTTAATTGCTTCAGAAAAAAATATTGGTATGTGATAAACAATATTTTTAATTGCTTTAGAAAAAAATATTGGTATAAAAGCAGACTTAAATCACTCAGGAATATAATTTTTTTCTTATTTGAATATATAAACAATTTAAGTTTATTTGTTTATTTCTATTTAATTTAAATATAAAATTTTGGTTGGACTGTGCCTGTCTCACTAGAAATATCTATTTGTGTGACTATTTAATTACTTACTTCCTGACAAGACGTTGAAAATTAAATTGAAAACAAAAATAACGATTTGTTTACACACGAAGAGATGGCGAAAGTAACATTCGAAAGCCCCAAAATCATACCCATAACCACAATGGCAGATTACTTTTGTTGATACCATGGTACAAACATATTACAATCTATAAAAAATAATAACAGAACTTGTGACAGTGAGATTCTAACATGTATCATACAGGGAGGTTATTAATTAAGCACTTAGAAAAAACCGTGGAAACATTATACTAATGAATATTGCCTACAACTGTCATTTATATTTTTAGAGGATGAATCACTACGGCGTATTGTGTGCCTATAGAAGGAGGAAAATACAGTCATTTGGGAAACGGCAATATGTATTGTAGTTTTTCTGTGTTCCAAACGATTTTATAATCGATGAACACAATTGTGTTTGTACAATAATCATTTCAAACCTTTTCACGACATTGTCCAAAAAACCTTGTGTAATTTTTGGGGATTTATGTTGCGATAATAACGTCGCGACGCGTCTTGAAAAAGTTAAAGTTTAATCAATAAACAATAGAAGTTAAAGTTTAATCAATAAACAATAGATGTTAAAGTTTAATCAATAAAAAAATTGATTTTCTAATATCTCTGATTCTTTATAGGTAATAAGGTTTTTAAACTATTTTCCGCGATATTATAATTTATTTTTTTATTAATTTCTGTGTACGCGTACCTAGGAAATGAGTTTAAATAATGACTTGCCCTCTGTACAAAGCGTTAACAGTACTAACGGTACGTTAAAAGAAATTTAATTATTTTTTCTATTTCATATATGTATTTCCATATTCTTCTGATTTGTGTATCTAAGCACTTGGAATATATACACGAGATACTTTCCCCAGTTTTGGAATTCTGAGCCTTTAAAATTCTATAAATTCAGCTTTTGCATTCGCCGAGACATATCTTTGAGTATCTTCTTTGTTCGTCGCGCATCGCGAGGTCCTACGGTTCGGTAAGGGTTTACTCATAGCGAGAGATAACAAGATTTTCAAAACGATGATTGTGATCCCGACACCCAAAAGTAGATGGGACGTAAGGCGTAAGGTTTCTACGAGAAATATCAAGACATCTGTCAAGCGTCAATGTTTCTATGATTATTTAGAAAATATCGGCTTTAATTTAATACAATATTTGGACACTTTAGATGAAGAAATTAGTAGATGTCTGTGGAACAGATTTCTACGAACTTTTTAAATAATTATTTTATCTTTTTAACAATATTTTTATATGAAAATATCTTCTAAGAACACAGTTACTGGAGTTGGTCCCCAGAGGGTTGATTTTTTAATAATTAATTAACTTAAGCCAGCTCATACAGATTGTAAGCCCTGAGCCATCGTATAAGAGACTTCAATCCACTGTTCTCATATATAAATAGCTTCGTCTCTGTGAGACTTGTATAATTTATTATTTTATCGTTATTCTTACCGCGCGATTTCAATAAACGATATTATATTTATTTTTAGTGATATTTTATTGTTAAAACATATTTGGTGAGTTACTTAGATGGGTGGGCAGAAAAATCTAACTATCGAAAGTATACAGCCACCACGTGGAATAATAGTTTTAATTGGAAATCATAGACAAATCCCTAGTTATCAAAGGAATTTATGCAGTCCAAATTTGACTTGTTTACATAGGCTATAAGAGAACTATTCCACAATATTTAACAAGCAGATTCCTGCCTAAATTACCAGTCGAAAATGTCCTAAAATCAATGTCCTAATATTAAAAATCCATTCGCTTAAATGCAAATTAAGTAAAGTGATTAAAACCTAATAGAAAATTTCCGGTTAAAATTTCTGAATGAAGTTTGCTATCTGTTACACTGTGAATTAAATTTGTTACATCCTCAATTACGATGAAAGTGAAAAATATGTCGGAAATGCTTTGAAAAAAATGTAAACTTTTATGTTGCTTATCATTGTAACTATTGATATTAAGATTTACGTTTTAGGCAGAAATCTACCTATAAAGTATTTTGGATTAGTTAGTTTATTTTGGATTAGACTGTTACAACTCTGTAAAAAGTTAGCGTGGCATAATCGGTAATAGGATGTTCCGGGTTCATGTCTTGGTGATTTTTTGATACTTAGATTTTTTTCTGCTTCATTTAATTTATTTTGATACCATGTTCGGTTAACGGATTTTTTTATGTAAATAAAGACACGTTACAATTGTTCATTAATTGATCGAGCTTAGATTACCTTCTTTTACTGCATACATAAGCATAGTAAGATATTGTTGTCAAATATTCCCCTTATTTGCGTTAACCTTGTATTGTGTGAAATATCGGCTGCGCTAAACCATCTATTAATAATTTTGACGCTTGGCTTTGAATGAAATTGTGAGGTACCGAATTGTTTTTCAACGTAATTATGTAGATATTATACTTGGAATCTTCCCAATTCTCTTATTAATGTTCAACTTAGATAACAAGATAGTTAGAGTTATTATTAGAGGTGTGATTATGAATGAATGAATGAATACACACAAGAAAAGATTTTCGAAAAACGCTCAGCACGCTTACTATCTTTTCACATTTTGCTATGCACTTGTTCTATTGTGTATATATTATGTATATATGTTGAAACAATTACTAACTGATTTTGATAATAAAATATAATAAACTTCGGCCACCAATCACTTTGTACGGCATTGTTTTGCAGATCTTTTTCAAGCTGAAACAATCACAAAATTGGTCAAAAGCGCACAGCGTCATCAATAAGCAATGTAATAGTCAGGTGTGGTTGAAGATATAAACAATTGCAACTAACTAACTGACCATCTAACCGTATTGCGCCGTTTCCCCCAGAGTTAAGGCAGAGAGGATAGAAGACCTTGTTCTTCTATCTTGGCTTTTGCTTCGGCTACATTCATACATCTTTTCATGCCTGCTCTAAAGTTGTTGAGGATTTTAATAGAGCCATGCTGCCTTCAACACTCGCCTCATATATTTTCTTACCCATCCTTTCCTCACTCATGCATCGCTGCTCTTAGCCATTATGTACGACTGTGCTAAGCAAGTGCATTATTCCCTCTTAGTTTTGGATGAGTACGTGTGCAAACAAATCTTTTATGCAGTTTTAAGGTCCGATTCTTTAATTTGTACATTGGTAGAATTTTTATTTATTTATTTGAATTTGCATACATAAAAAGTACGAAAAAGAAATGAGTGTTGGACAAATTCTTGTTCGAGCTATATTTTTATCTTTGTGCTGTGTTGGTAAAACGAGTAAGCGTGTCTAGTTTAGTTGAACTATTGGGCGAGATTCTTAGCTGTAAATACTAATTTATTAATACCCCCCTCCTGAACTTGGGTAGAATGGAACATAGTGTAATTATATTGTTGTAAATTAATGATTAAAATGTTCGGTGAATTACGCAATTAAAATCACGTATATAAGTGGAGACCTGTAACAGGCCGTCTGTATTATATTAATGTTTTCTATGCTTCTTTGTTGTGCTGTTGGTCTTCCGTGAATATTAAATAAATAAATCGGTATATTTACATGTAAATGTTGATTAATCAAAAATGTTGTTTGATAGAATTTTGTTAAATATTATACCTTTGTAAGGTATAATATTTAATATAAAGTGTTCGTTTGTACAAAATCGCTAATCTCTGAAAGTTCTTCACCGATTGCTTTGAAACTTTGGCGCAACGTTTCTTTTGAATACGAGGATGTTTTTGTGTACCCACTTTGTTTTTACAAACCTACTTTTTATTTATATAAATAAAATTGTAATTTTTCGATTGTCCGAAATCTTAAATCTTCTAAAGTTCTTCAACTCCATATTATTTTTAAATTTTGACACAACGTTCCATTCAAATTCGCACAAATTATTTGAAAAAAAAGACGCTGGTACCTACCCTTTCAATATTGATAAACATTTAGATGTACCAACCTAACATTTTCCGAATTCAAATTTTTTTATTGCGTTCGGTTGTCTTTGCTTAAATAAAGCGTTTGAACCAATAAGAAAATGCACTTTCGAGCTTATCGTTTTAAACGACATTATTTCGAGATTCATAAAATCCTTTAATTAATTCTGCATTACAATAAATATAGATAAACACAAACAATATACTTCTACGATTTTGAAAGTGGATTCATTGTAGATACACAGTAAGTAGTTTGCATCAAAATTGTTTATATATAAAATGCACTTTTCGGTTCTCTAATTCGGACGAAATATTTATAACGATACCAATAATAATTTGCGTTTTTTGTAAAACAGCTGTTGAACGTAAAAGCAACACACGCTATATATACCTATAAAACTCAATGTCTGTCTGTCTTTTCTCTATACTAATCTACATCGTTTATCCGATCGGACCCAAATTTTGCATACTTATTCTTTAAAACCCGGCAGGTAACATAGGTAACATTTCCCCCCTCCCCCTATCCTGATATATCCTGATATATTCCATACTTTGCATACTTATTCTTTAGGACCGGGCAGATAACATAAAGGACATTTCTCCCCTCCCCCTTTATCCCTCCCCTGATATATTTTCCATGCAAATCTCTACCGTTCTACCGATCTGACTCAAATTTTGCATCTTATTTTTTAGAACCTGACGGGTAACATAGGTGACATTTGCCCCGCCCCCACCCCAGAAA